>JAPKLX010002391.1:0-13505 GCA_026898415.1 Leonotis leonurus | reverse complement strand
TGATTCAAATCTCAATATCACATCACTGCTTACACAAAAAGTGGAGACAGATAAGTAGCTCAATACAATGAAGGAAGAGATCACTTCCCTATGGGCACTCATTAACATGATTGTTGATGATGTCGAAAAGGGGGAAGGTGTGAAAGGAGAGAAGCCAGCCGTTGCAAAAGGAAAGGAGAAGGAGAAAGTCCAACCTGAGCAACAGATCACACCACAATTAGCCAGCCCTCCATCTGCTCCATCTGCTCACACTCAAAAATCTAAATCATCCAGCAGATCAAGCCAAACCCAAAAGAAGAAGAAGAAAACTGGATTCAACTGGCCATCTGCTCACATCAGACCAACTGAAGTGACCAACTGGGTCGCAGTTCACTTGAGAGATGGATGGGAAGGACTCAAGAATGCTTTCATCTTGTGCAGATACTTCCTGAAGGAACCTGCATACATTGATGGATCACCCAACGAAGCATTCAATCGCTATCTGGACATGAATGAAGCTAGTGATCTGGTAGAAGAGATCAGAAAGGCTGCAGCAAAAGCAAACATCTAGATCACAACGCCGGAGAAAGAATTCAGATCGTGCCCCACCATTCCAGGGACTGATCTACCTGACAAAACCTTCCTGCTTACCTTCATAAATCAATTGACTGAAAACAGAGGGTACAAGGTGGATGCAGAAGACCCGGACTACATAAGGATTAGAGAAGGCATATATGAGAGTGTCCAACTCATCTCGGATGAGACCAGGGCGAAGATGAAGAGACAACAAGAAGAGAGAAGAAAGAGCAGATAGCTATATTTTTTTTATCTTTACGATCTGCATCTCTTATCTTTTGTCATGATTATCTGTAAACTCTCTTCTCTATTATCTATGAAATCTCTTTGAGTTTCTGATGACAACACTCTATTGTCCAGAACACATCTAATATATCCTAATCGTTATAAACTTTATAACGAATAAATCATCCATCTGGTTATCAGACCAGATCACTCTTAATGTGCTGATAGGACATTACTGTAAAGTGTGGTTTCGACATCATCAAAAAGGGGGAAATTGTTGGGAACCCTAAGGTATTTAGTTTTGATGATGGTCTTTCGAAACACACTTAGCTATTTTAGAATTAAACTGTTCTACGTGTAAAACAGATCACTAGATATAAAGTGTATCATGTTATAGAACAGATTAGGAGATGACTTGATATGTAAAGGATATGGTCCTATAAAAGTTTATCTCAACTTAGTATAGGATGAAGGTCAAGATTTCATGCCAAAAAGAATCGATCTGCTGTAACGGATAGCGACCAGATCGATCACCAGATTGATGTTTGCAGCGAAGCACCAGATCGATTGAGTCATCAATCTACCAGCTGACATCATCCTAAATATCATATACTCTTGCCACGACAAGACTGAAGCCTATCCAACAGGGATTGGAAAGAAAATCTTCGATAGATCATAAAGATGGAAAGAGATCGTTAGGAATCAACTTTCCATATCCTGGAAATTGTGTCAACACACTCTACATGGCAAGGAGAGATATGATGGACATCATTGATTGGCAATATTCCATCAATCTCACGCCAATCAACAAACGGCTAGAATTTTCAATTCAATGCCTATATTAGATTGAAGTTCAAAATCTGGAAATACAGAAGACACACGCGCGCCACACTGAATCATACTTCCAAGCTATCTTCACTGATCCAGACTTAGAGCTTCAAGAACTGTGATTCTAAATCACACCAACCCACCTCGATTGAAGTATATCTTGTCGAGAGAAAGCAGATCACCTTGCTAGCTAGTAGGTTTCTAGTGGTAGCGTAGAGGTAATCTGTTGTAAAGGGACACGACCCTTACTTCGTGCATAAGTATCTCTCTAGTTTTGATTGATACTTGTGACTCGTTCTCCACGAGTATAAAGAAACAGAGTATCCTAGTAGTGGATAATCTGGTCTAGTTTGGACCAGATCGTGGACGTAGGGTTTTCCCGAACCACGTTAAACAACTGTGTTCTTTACTTTCCTGCATATTTACTTTCAGTTGTTTATTATTCTTTTCATTGGCACGCTCATATAATCTGCATTCTCAAACAATCTACTTAACGATCTGATTATATCCTTAAGGTTTTTCATATAAGAGCAATCATTATCCACCATTATTCCGCACACACTCAACACTCAGAAAGTAATAAGATCACTCTTATTATTAGCTAAGTGTTTTCACTAAGAGAGTAATTTTTTTGGACTAAAACTGCTATCGATCTGCACATCGACCTGTCAAGTCATCTACCAAGCAATTTCTTATCCAGAATAGCTTGAACTCTCTGATAATTTGTCAAGTAAACTGAAAAGTTAGTATTTGGTGTATTCCCCCCCCATACACCAAACCTTGCTCTTTCGGGACCAACAGGAACCATTGTGGTTCAAAAATATTCGCTGGACGAATTCGAAGACAATCTTGAATTCAGGTGCTAGCAGTGCCCTATTGAACATCTTGTTCGTATAACGAAGGGGCACTACCATTACCATCTCTACAGTCTCCTGAAGTTGTTCTTCACTGATATCTCCCAGATTGAGACCTTCATCCTTCAACTTGTAAACATTGTCGATAATGTTCAATACATTGTATGTGGTGTTACTGATAGCTTCGTTCCCACCTTTCTCTCCTTGCCACGAGAGATAAAAGGCCGCAACTTCCTTTGGTAGAAAGTGGACAGAATGTGTAGTAATTATATTGTGAAAGCCTACAGCAAAGTCAAAACAATATATATATGTGAGCACTATCCTTCCATCAATGAAGTATGAGTGCCCAATAGCAGTTTGCAGAATATAAAGTTCTATATCCCAGTACAAGTGAACATATATACATGCAAAAGGGTAAAGATAAATTTTAATAAAAGTTTGAAATGTTTTAGAGCATGCAAGATATAGAGCAGTTAATAAAAGCTCATAAATTTTAAAACCTTTGCAGCATCTAACAAGGTCGAAGGCCTTATCTAACTTGTGAAATCCGAAAGTATCAAAAACTGCGAAGAGATCTTGATGAATATAAGGTTTCAAGAAGTTCACTTGCTCAAGAAAATGTGAAGATTTGGGTGCCATATTGGTAAAAACGGATAGGTTTTTGAAGATTGAGAGAGTTTTGGAAGGGAGAGAATTTCGCTAAGTGCGAAGAAGTGTGTGTGGTGATAGTCGAACCGCCTTATCAAATATATATAAAAGAAAAGAAAGATAAGTAAGGTAATAATATAATTAATATCCTTCCCTTTTTCAACTTTTCCCGCCTTTCCAAGGTATAGACTTGTAGTCTATTACCGCCTCTATTATGCGTATGATACACGCGCTTTGGATCTTAGGGTTGTAGTGTGGCGCGTGTTTGTTTACACTGTCAAAAGTGCTTACTTGTTGAATTATTAGAGAGTTCAAGCTATCCTTAAAATAGGAAATTGCTCGACAGATGACTAACCAAATTGATCACCAGATCAATGTCAGATCAGTCCAAGCAGATGGCTCTCTAGTGTAAACACGTAGACAATAATAAGAGTGATCTTATTATTTTCTAAGTATTGTGTGTGCAGAAATATGGTGGATTTAATGAGTGCTCTTGTTTAGAAAACCTTAAGGATTAATCAGGTCGTTAAGCAGACTGATTGAGATGCAAATTATATGATAGTGCAGAAGATTAGAATAATAAACAACTGAAAGTAAATATGCAGAAATATAAAGAACACAGTTGTTTAACGTGGTTCGGGAAATCCCTACGTCCACGATCTGGTCAAAACTAGACCAGATTATCCACTACTAGGATACTCTGCTTCTTTATACTCGTGGAGAACGAGTCACAATTATCAATCAAGGCTAGAGAGATACTTATGCATGAAATAAGGGTCGTGTCCCTTTACAACAAATTACCTCTACGTTACCACTAGAAAACTACTAGCTAGCAGGGTGATCTCCTTTCTCTCGATAAGACAGACTTCAATCGAGGTGGGGTTGGTGTGATGTAGTATCACAGTTTGAAGCTCTTAGTCTAGTTCAGAGATTGCTTGAGAGTATGTTGTCAATATAGCACGCGTGCATTGTTGTTGTTGTTGTTGTTCTCCAGACCATGAACTCCAAGTATATATAGGCTTTGAATTTTAAAATTCTAGCCGTTGTTGATTGGTGTGAGATTGATGGTATATTGCCAATCAATGATATCCATCATATCTGTTCTTGCCTTGTAGAAACGTTGACTCAATCTTCTAAGTATGGAAAGCAGATCACTAACGGTCGCTTTCCTTCCTTATGTCAACCGTAGATTCTCTACCCAAACCATGTTGGATGGGCTTCAACTTTGACGTGGCAAGATGGTATGATGTGTAGGATGATGTCATCTGGTGGTTTGATGACTCTATCGATCTGGTGCTTCGCTGTGATCATCGATCTGGTCAGTGATCTGGTCGCTGTCTGTTACAGCAGATCGATTTCTTCTTGGCATGAAATCTTGACCTTCATCCTATACTATTTATAGAAATGACTTCTATAGAAATAATTCCTTTACATGTTAAGTCATCTCCTAATCTGTTCTCTATCAGAATTCACTTTACATGTAGTGATATGTTAACACGTAGAACAGTTTAATACGAAAAAGACTAAGTGTGTTTCGAGAGATCATCATCAAAACTAAGATACTTTAGGGTTCCCAACATTTTGCTTGAGGACAAACAAATGATTAAGTATGAGGGGGTTGTTTAGTGTGTATTTCTTCATGTTTTAGTCGTGTTTCGAGTCTCGTGTCATAGTCTTTTCATTTAAATTATTTCATCTTTCGAATGTTTTTATGTCGGGTGTTGTTTGGTCGTGAATTGAATGTAGGACATGGGATTATGCCAAAAGAGTGCTAAAGGAGTGCAATTTGATCCGAGGGAGAGTAACGGGTGATCCAGAGTCAATCCGAAGGTGCAGGAGAATCCAGGGACGTGAATTAGGGCAGCCAAGGCCACCGCCCAAGCGCTGGCCCTCCCACACTCACAGAGGTGGCATCACATAATTTGGCAGAACATTAGGTCCAGCGGGCGCTGGATAGTGCAACCTGGTAAGGCAGAACCACAGGTCTAGTGGGGCGCTGGACCCTAGCAGGCGCTGGACGGGTGAAGCTAACGTACAGAGGGCAGCGCGAGCTGGCCACCCCACATGCGCTGCGCGCAACTTAAGAGCAGGATTTCACGTCTTTTAATAGGGTTTTCAGTTATTTGAACACACACTTTGATATTTTTCTCTCCTTATTTTTATTCCATCGCTTGGATAGTTCTTAGATTACGATTTTCTTTCGATTAAGTGTAATCCGATTCTTGTACATCGATTTGGATCTAGTAAGTTTATTATTTATGGATTCCATCTTTCATTCTCTTTTTATTTCTATGTCTAGCTAAGCATCTCTAGGGTTTGGATATTTTGTAATCTTTGACTAACGTTGTGATTTTTCCATGCTCATTAATTAAATCGTGCTTAATTCATATTAAGTGTTTGATAGCCATTCGATTCGCCATAAATTGTAGGATAGATTGAGAGATTGTTCAAGAATTTGACCTCGGTTAATTAACCCCTTTTCTAATCGGGAACATAAGAATTGATAATTTGTATGTTGATTTGAGATTGACTTGTGTGTAATTCCAATACGTAGGTGAGAATTGTGAGTTTAATTACCGAATACGTGAGTTAATGATTAGACAACCCTTGTTATTCAATACTTGACTACAAATGCATGATCGAATTTCTATGTGAATCAGTGATAAAAGAATATCTAAATCCTAGCCTTTAATCTATTGGTTTAGCTAATCATTTAATTGCTTTTAGTCGTTAGATAATTCTACATCAACCCTTCATTAGAGTGTTTCGAAGTTGTTTTAATTTGTGTCGTTAGCATTACTAATTGATAAGCCATGTTTAGGTTTCCTACAAAATTCCACTAGGGTCAGCTTGTCACGTACAATAGACTTCGTTTAATTGCGAGAACATATGCATATGTTATAGGTTGAACAATTTCCGTATGAGTAGTTAGATTTAATTACTTGCCTTGGGGAAGATGAGTTGAGTTAAAAGCTTATTACGTCTTGAAAGGTCTAAATGTACATATAGTCGTGTTTGCATGTTCCTAAAGCTTTGGGATCTGATTCCATACAACCTGATTGAGTCTTTGGCGTTAATACGGCTGGTAACACCATGGTCAAGGTCAAGTTTCCACTATTAACTAGAAACTCCAAGTTTTAGTGAATCCCCACTTGCTAGTCAGAGGGATCAGTGTGGTGATGTACACAACAAAAAAAAGGGTTACAGGAGACGGAATATTCCATCGTTAGGCCTCGAAATCTGCCGTCCATGAGGCCTAATGACAGACTGATGATGGACCATGTCCGTCTGTATTTCGTTCGTCGTTAGGCCTTTAGATGACGGAATATAGAGTTCGTCGTTAGCTAACGACGGACTTTAAATCCATCGTTATCTTATGACCGTTGACCTAATCACGGATTCAAAGTCCGTCGTTAGGTTTTTTTTTATATTATTTTTTATTTTTATAATACCGGTAACCTATAACCTGTCACAACATACAATACAAATAAAATAGAATATTCAATGATAATTTAAAATTCACGAAATCGATTGAAATTCGAAATGTAATATAACCAAAGATGTTATAAATGTTGAAATACAAAACAATAGTATGAATGTAGCAACCGTACAAATATGTTTATCAAATACATGATAGAGTCTAGGAATCAGAATCGGGAGGGGAAACGGGGGAAATGAGGGACCACCTGCTCCTCCCTGCTGCTGAGACTACATCCACTGCACCATCTGAGCATACTGAGACTGCACGAGCGCCATCTGGTGAGCCAATCTCCTCTGCTCGGCAATGTACTCATGTTGCTCGCGATCCTACTCCTCGACTTGGCGCTGCAGGTTCTCAACCTCGCTCCTGGTGGTTCGTGAGGCGGATAACGATCCACTGAACCTGGAGGCTCTCAACGCCTTCCCTGCGCCTCCCGTACCGAACAACCTCTTCTTCTTGTCTGGGGCGCCAAGATCTTCCAAGTATAGCTCGTTCGTTTCCACCGCATCGTGGTCCCCCTCAGGCAGCTGGGCCGTTCCACGTCAGCACGGGCAAACACCTCAGTCTGCATGTAAACAAGAAATAAACATTTGTTAATAACATATTATAAAGGTTATAATTATAAACTATATATATTCCTTTTAAATTAAGACTTACTGTTATCGCATCCAATTTCGCATCGGTGTACGTCCCGTCTGCGTACCGATGCTCATCGCGGAAGGAGTCAAATGCAGTCTATCAGCTGTACTTCCCTCTCAACAGCCTGTGCATGACATACCAATTGGGTTTTGTTATTGAAACATGTGTATATGAATTAAAACTATAAAACATGTTTGAAATTATGATTTGAAATTACCTTTTCCTCAGCTCATTGCATGATGGACTTCGACCTTCCCCTATGCTTGATAGGACCAGTCCCCGGTCCCTAGGGTTCAGACATCCGGTTGTGCCTCGTTGCCTGGGATTTAGCAATAACATCATCCCTAGACCAGTAAGTGAGCCAACCCGCCCACACCTCATCACTCCACCAACCCGGCTTCCCACCTCTAGGTGGGGGATCATTCCTCCTCTTTATCCCGCAAATATAATCCTTATATATCTCCCGGAACTTATCATACCACAACTCTCGAATCTTGGTATCGAGAGACAGTTCCCAAGTAAATATTTTCTAGCATCCAAAGTGTATGTTAGAAATTGTAGTTAACTTCAATATATAGTTAAAGTTATAATTGAGAATGAATTTGAAATTTTTAGAAATTTTTCGAACCTTAAATTCCTCCCAGTATCTCTGCCTCACATCCTCAGGCATCAGCTTCCAACTGTATCCAGTCGGATTGGGAACTATCTTAAATAGTTACCAGATGTAATCAGCCGGGGCGCCATGTGGGTAAAATCCCTACATAAATCATTTTAGTTTGATTTATATTAGTCTTCTGAATTACTTATTAAATATTTGTTAAAATTGAATATGTGATTGTATTTATGTACCCCAGCTCACTCACTGAGAGAACGAAGTCCCCTGTGGGTCTCTGCTCCCCCTGATGATCCATATTGGAGCCAGACGATGGACCACCTATATGCATGCCACCAATGTGGTGGCTCAGACCCGTCCCAGACTCATATCCGGATGATGAGCCTGGGGAATTACCCCTGCCGATAGATAGAGGAGAACATCGTGCACCCCTTCCTCGAAGAGTAGACACATCATCTCGTAGTGAAGATCTCTGACCGAAAGACATCTATTATGTTGAAAATTAATAAATAAGTTGCATTTATAACAAGAAATGTATAAGTTGAAGTTTTATATTAAACATACAATGAGTTGCATTTAAAATTAATAAGTTGAAATTCGAATGTGGTAACTTTTCTACACAATGTGCTAATCTTCGTCGTCTTCTTCATTATCATTTTCATCTTCCTCATCTACATAATCATCCTCGTCATCTTCTTCTTCTTCTTCTTCTGAAGTTTCATCTTCTTCATATTCATCATCATCTTCTTCATCCTCTTCTGTTTTGAGGACAGTATCAGTGTGTTGATTTTCCTCATCATCTTCAATTTCTACCTGATCATCGTCTCATTGAAGTGATATAGTATCATCTACATCGACAATGTTTACTACATTCACATCATCATCCTCCTGATACGGTGACTCTAATGTAAAATTAGACACATCAACTTGAGCAATATCGACATTGGACCTTACCTTGATAGAACAAGCTTCCCACCAATTTCTACACTGTTGATTCATAGTTGGATATGAACAGTAATACACTTGTGTAGCTTGGATGGCTAATACAAATGGTTCATACTTTCTAAGTCTGCGTGTATGGTTTACAGAGACTAATTTGAACTGAGGATCAACCCTTGTACCTGCCGACGAAGTGTCAAACCAGTCACACTTGAATAAACCGACCTTTTTATTGTGTAATCCTGGATATGTGAGTTCACACGCTTCGACTAATTGTCCATAAAAATCTGTCTCACTCGCGTCTCCATATGATGCACACACCACTACCCGTAGTTGCTTTATGAGTTCCATGAAATATCGTGTGAAATTTATAACCATTCACCAAATAACCATGATATGTTGTAATCATTGGTGAAAGTCCACGTGCAATATCCCATATTACAGGATCTGTTACATAAGTTTGTTCCTATATCACCAAAAAGTTATAATATTTGTCAGGTTAAGTATTGATGCATATATCTTAATTATAAAATCAATTCAAGTTAGATTAGTGTCAATTTGACTCACATAGGTACAAAACCATTCAGGAAATTCTGTCGATATTTTCTTGTCAATGTCCATGTCAGAAATCCATGGATTTGAGAGCCTGAGTTATGATTCGTACTCCTTTCATACAACAAGTAGATATTAGTTGATAAAAACTACATCTTAAATTAAATAGAAGTGTTATATTGAGTTGTAAAACTTAACTTGATATATGGATCGATCTCCACACAATTATGGAGTAAGTATAGATGAGTAGCACTGTATTCCCTATCATCCAATGATCTTTTGGTTGTCTTTCCAACACCAGTTCCAGCCAATTTGAATATGGAAAGCAAGCCTGGTTGATCTTGTTCCACACTAGTAGAGCATCCTACAACGTAGTTGTCACAGCCCAATTTCTTAACCCTTTCTTAGTTAAGTAATTAGGCCACGACTCGATTAACTTAAGAAACTCTTGGAAATGAAGTTTAATCTCAAGGATAAATTTAAATAAAAACTTTCGCAGGAAATTCAGGGCAGATTAGACACTTCAACTTCAAAAGCTCATAACTTACTCTTCCGGACTCCGAATTGAGATCCGAAGGAACCGTTAGAAAGGCATTGAAAAGATCTTTAAAATGGTATGCATTTTACATGAATTCAGACAGATGAATCGCACGGAAAAGGGTTTCAACCTGCTGCCCTGTTTCTAGCGAAAACAAAACTCGTACAATTTATGAACTCGGGTTTCAATTTACCAAAGGTAAAACTCAAACAACCAAGGAAAAGAGTTGAACATGATGATTCACAAAGGAAAGTACCAACATGGATTTCATAAGCTAACCAAACATAGTGGTACGAAACATTCAAATTAACAACAAGGAGGAAACTGGGTTTCACAACGGAAAGAGTGGTTGAGTTATATGTATGACGACATATAACTCGGAGCTTACAAAATATGTCCAACAAAGTTTAACAAGATGACCATAATCTCACTCAATATTTACATATCCAAAAATAAACTACAGTGTTCAGCTCCACGCCATCTCCCAGCTCAACCTGCACGTTTAGAAACACATGCAGGGCGTGAGTACATAAAGCACTCAGTGGACACATGCCAAAAATATTTAAAACTTGCTCTTAGAGCAATATGATTGACTTGCCAACTTTAGCATATACAGCGTTTTTAAGAAAATAACCTGCATACACTTCTTAAAACATATATCTTCTCTTTCTGGAAAATAATAAAAACTGAACATGCACCAAATGTGTCTGCAGACATATATCTTAAATCTGTGATACCATATCTACTTTCTAGTGTTGAGAGGTAGGCCTCCCTCTCAAACACTCTGACCGGCCAGTCCGCTCACCGGCTCACGGTCTAATGTGCACACAAACCCTTACCGGCAGCTCGTCCGGCATAGGGCCGATATCGTAATCACTACAAGAAAAATGGCATACGAAAACATAGGAACGACAAGGGTTTTTAACAAAATGCGTTGTCATAGGGATAAAAACCGTTGTCGTAATCAAAATCGTTGTCTTTGAGTGAGAAAATGCGCTCATAGACAACGGTTTTTATTTACCGTTGTCGTAGGTGTGTTGTTATAGCGTTGTCTTATATTCAATCCCACTATGCGACAATGCTTTTTCATGCCGTTGTGGTATACCCGTTGTTGTAGTGCTCAATGATAACACTATTTTGAACCCTTGTCGTTAAACCATTGTCGTAGTCTGGTTACCACCCTATAACAACAGCTCAACGTACACTTAGAAAAATTAAAAAAAATGTTCAACTATCACTACAAGAAACAATCTCACTGTCTTGCATTCTGCCTTCCTCTATCAACACTTAATCGATTGAATCATCCTCACAACAGTATCTAATAATCACATATCCTTAATCCTTGTTATTCAACGCAAAAATCGACATAGCACATCGATTATTTGCCTTCATCCCGGCGAAACCCTAGTGGTCGCCACCACCACTGGGCGAGCCACCGCCGGCCCTAGACGGTGGATTTGAGCCGCCCCTGGTATCACCAAGGCTAATCTAGGGGAGAGTGGGCGATTATTGAACCATGGAAGGTGATTCGAACCTGCGTGCGTGGCCTTCAAATCGCGATTCCATATTCGAACCAGAGAGCGTCACCTTCAAATCGCGCCTCAGGAATAAGTAATGGTGAGCATCTCATTATGTGGAGCATCTAAACCTATAATTATTGTATTGCTTGTGTGTGCGTAAATCAACACTTGGCGTTTTCATAGGTGATTGCGAAACCTTAAACCGTCCATTCATATAGTTTTCTCTTAATTTAATTCCTAATTTATGTTTTCATGGTGTCTGCTTCGCGGTTCCAATTTGTGGAAAACACCCATGTGGTGATGTGAAGGAACGTAATTGAAGATATTTTGTAATATATAGGTTTCATAATTATATCTTGAAGGATTTCTTTTCCAGATTGAACTCATTAGCTAAGCATAACTATAAGTTTAGTAAGTAGTAATGTTTCTCGGTTATTATTAATTCATGATTTTGATTAGCAAGAACGCATTATTCATGCCTGATGCTCTTCCGTCTCCCGAGGTTTTGAGTAGGTCTTCTGTCTCGTAATCTGAAGTATTGATTTAAATTTTAGCCATTACTACTGTTTATGCAGGACGAAATTTGTATCTGTATTACTGTTGGCATAATATGTCTCTCTTTAGCATGACATGATCAAAATATGCTCCTCCCGTGATACAAATTTTTTTCTTGTGCACCCAATTACGCCTTGGGTTGTATACGACCACTGATGACTGAACACTTCATCTTAGTGTTTTGAGTGGTATGCTGATATGCTCATTTATTCCATAGTTCTTAGATCACTATCTAGCTTCTTTGTTTCATGTGTTTGTAGTTTCCTGTTCATGAAAACAAATAAATCAACTTACATGTCCGGTTATAATGCCTGACACTTGACAGTTTCTTATGTGCTAACCTTTCTTAATTTCTGAGATTGGGTGTTATTGAAACTCAGACAAACATATATGTGATTCCATTACTATCTCAAATGCTCCTTTTCTTTTGGTGGAAAGCTTTATAAGTTTTGAGGTCTACTAAAAAAATTTGAGGATCAATATTACAGGTAACTAATATGAAGAAGTCCAAGGATCCATTTGAGATTGCTTTTGAGGAGCAAGATAAATCACCACCAGAATCCCCAGTGGGTCATTATGAGAGTGAATCACAAGCTGTAGCTGGCACCAGTGGTGGGGATCCAGATATGAATGCTAATGTTCTTACAGTGGCTAATATAATATGGTCTAAGCTAAGCATATATTTTCATTTCAGAATTAAAGCAATTCATTAACTTGTGAATTTTGAACTTTTAGTGAATTGTCTGTTTTCATTGTGCTGTTTATAGTGTCTGCCTTGTTGTATCATTACTATCAAAATTTGCGCCTGTTCTAGTAAAGTTGTATCCTGATTTATCATTTCTTGGATCTGGTCAATACTCTAGATTCATGGGTCAGGTAAGACTTTTGGCCATAACTCAATGGGAGGAGATATGTCTGGGCAAAACCATTTTTCAAGGATTCTCCATGTACTCCATTTAGGTTGTAGTCAATCTTATTCAAGGTGTCTTCTAATTACTTTTTTTTGTGTGATTGATCATAATGCTCATAGATTGAAGATCCTTTGGTGGAAGCTATAAAGTACTTGAAACTTCTTCGGAAGCACTCTTCTATTTCCTTAGAGACCCATCAAGTGAGTCTTTCTCCTTAATGTGGATAACTACCCCAGATATATATGACTAGATATTGATTTTGAGTCGAGGTGTGCTAAGTAGCATTGAGATTGCTAAATGCTGTGCATTTTTCAAATAACCTCTAATTTTACTATATTACTAATGAATTGAAGAGCGTGTTAATTTAGATTGACACTGCAAAGCGTGTTAATTGCATCCATTGCCTTGTTTGAGACACCTGCTTATGATATATACTAGAATTTATGTTTCTGCTTTCCCATCTTTGTAAGTTACTCTGTCGCACGGTTTGTAGGCAGTCTGTCATCATGCTTAGTGTCTCGATTATTTATGATGAATTGATGACATGTGACTATTCATTTGTCGTTTTATGCCTTTTGTATAATACTTATAAAATAACAACTCCTGACATGCCATATCACTTTCACAGGCATGTGATGTTGAGTGTA
>JAPKLX010001898.1:0-16788 GCA_026898415.1 Leonotis leonurus | reverse complement strand
TTTGTAGATCATCTATTTGTGAATTACATTAATATTTTATTTTTTTTTTACAGAATATTTAGATATTGGAGATGCAAATTGTCAATGTTGCTTTTGTGGGGCTTTATTTTGGCACGAGGAACGTGTTGGGAAAACATCTCATACCAATGAAATCAAGTATTCATTGTGTTGTGGCAATGGAAAGATTCAACTTCCTAAATTAGTTTGTCCTCCTAAGTTATTATATGACTTGGTGTTTGGTCGAGATTCTAAGAGTAGCCATTATCTTGAAAATATTCGATCGTACAATAGCATGTTTATTTTCACATCTATGGGTGGGAAGATCGATCATAGTTTGAATCGTGGTAATGGTCCTCCGATTTTTCGCCTACATGGTCAGAATTATCATTTAATTGGAAGTTTGATACCTGAAGCTAATGCTCCCCCAAGATTTGCCCAACTCTATATATTTGATACCGATAATGAAGTTCAAAATAGATTATTATCTGTGAGGTAATTTTATTTTAATAATTATTTGTTTTCTTCGATTTACATTATTATATATTTATTGATTTTTTGGAATTTTTTTGTTGATAAATTTATATAATTTTAAAAATTTAATGTCATGTTATTAGGGAGTTGGAGAAAGTTGACCAATTGCATTCAGAAATTGTTCGTGGTTTACAAAATATGCTAGATGAGAACAATGTGCTTAGCGAAGTCATTTAGGATGGCAAAAGAAAGGATTTCTGAGGGAAATGCTGAAAATGTGAAGTTGCGATTGATTGGTAGGCGGGGTAAAGATGGTAGAACATATAATTTGCCGTCGGTTTCAGAAGTTGCAGCTTTAATTGTTGGAGATATTGATGAATCAATTGGTGATCGTGATATTATAATTGAAATGAAAAGTGGTGATTTGAAACGAATAACTGAATTACATCCATCATATCTGGCATTGCAATATCCTCTACTTTTTCCTTATGGAGAAGACGGATATAGGGAAGATATTTGTTTCTCTAAGAATATTGTTGCATCTCAGTTTGCTAGGAAAAAGATTAGTGTGAAAGAATATCTCGATTACTGATTGCATGAAAGAGTTGGTGAGTTGTATGTACTCTTTTTTTAGAAGCGGTTATTTCAACAATTTGTTGTTGATGCTTATACCATGGTTGAAGTTGGAAGACTAAGGTATGTTCGTAGTAATCAGAAACAACTTCGGTGCGATATTTACAGAGGTTTGTCAGATGCATTACTAAGGGGTGAGAATGATCCTGCTACTCAAGGTAAAAGGATAATTTTACCATCAAATTTTACTGGCGGTGCTCGGTATATGATTCAAAACTATCAAGATGCTATGGCTATATGTGGATGGGCTGGTTATCCCGATTTATTTATCGCGTTCACTTGCAATCCAAAATGACCTGAGATTGTAAGATATCTAGGTGCTAGGAAGTTAAAACCCGAAGATCGTCCTGATATTATTTGTCGTGTGTTCAAAGTGAAGTTGGATCAATTGGTTGCGACATTGCGAAAAGACGGTTTGTTCGGTGTTGTGAGAGCAGGTATTATTTTTTATAATGTATCAGTTTCTATATATTTTATATTGTCACTTAGTACTCTATTTTTTTGTAGTTGTTTACACTGTAGAGTTTCAAAAGCGAGGATTGCCGCATGCTCATATTTTGTTATTTTTAGCAAAAGAAGACAAATATCCTGATGCCACACATATTGACAAAATTGCTATGCAGTACAAGATTTTATGGTACACGGCCCATGCGGGGCTGCTTCGAAATCATCTCCTTGCATGTCGAATGGTCGTTGTTCGAAATATTTCCCAAAAAAGTTTGTCGAATCGACGACTGTAGATGAAGAAGGATATCCTATGTACAGGAGACGGGACAGTGGTCGCGTCATTTTGAAGAACAATATTGCGTTGGATAATAGGTATGTCATGCCACACAATCGTGTTCTTCTTTTGAAGTTTCGAGCTCATGTGAATGTAGAATGGTGTAATCAACTCAATCTATTAAGTATTTATTTAAATACATTAATAAAGGGCATGATCGAGTCACTGCTTCATTCTACAATTCGAGTAGAGAAGAAGATTCGGATCAGAATTTTGATGAGGTGAAACAATATTACGACTGTCGATATATTTCTGCATGTGAAGCCGCATGGAGATTGTTTGGATTCCCTATTCAGTATCGAAAACCGGCTGTTGAGAGGTTGAGTTTCCATCTTCCTGGGGAACATAATGTTATTTTTTCCGAAACTGAACCACTTGAACGAGTTGTGTACCGAAAAAGGGTAAATGAAAACATGTTCTTGGCGTGGTTTGCAGCAAATAAAATATATCCAGAAGGAAGAGAATTGACATATCCTCAGTTTCCCACAAAGTTTGTTTGGGACAGTGGTAGCTATCAATGGACACCTAGGAAATCAATGTATTCTATTGGAAGAGTACATTATGTGTCTCCTGGATCTGGTGAATCATATTATTTGAGGTGTCTTATCAACATTGTGAAAGGCGCTACGTGTTTTGAAGATATTCGAACAGTTAATGGTGTTTTATATGCAACATTTCGTGATGCATGTTATGCTTTGGGTCTACTGGAAGACGATAAAGAATATATTGATGGAATCATGGAAGCAAGTCATTGGGCAATGGCTCATGGTTTGAGAAACTTATTTGTCACACTTTTGACTTCAGAGTCGATGAGTCGACCACATTTTGTTTGGAGCAATTGTTGGAGATTGTTGTCGGATGATGTATTATATAGTCAAAGATTGTTACTTCAATATCCGGGTATGTTATCATTATATATAATTTTAAATTTTAATTATATTTATGTTTTTTTATTGATTATATGAAATCTCACATTTATTTATAATATTAGATTTGATGTTATCTGATGATGAGATACAAAATCATGCTCTTTTGGAGATTGAGAAATTGTTGGGTAATTATGGGAGAAGTTTGCGTGAATTTGAAGGAATGCCATTCCCATCTTCCGGGTATTTTGAAGTACATCGTAATAAGTTTGTTGCTGATGAGTTAGCGTATGATCGAGAGACATTAAAGAAAGAACATGAAGAATATGTTGCAAGATTTAATGAACAACAACTTCATGTTTATACGTCTATCATGTCATCTGTAAATTCTAGCACAGGTGGAGTGTTCTTTGTTTATGGATATGGGGGTACTGGCAAGACGTATATATGGAAATCATTATCTGATGCAATTCGATGCGAAGGTGGTATTGTTATAAATGTAGCTTTGAGTGGCATTGCTTCATTGTTGTTGCCTGGGGGGAGAACAGCGCACTCACGTTTTAAAATTCCAATAAATGTGAATGAAGATTCAATTTGCAATGTCAAGCAAGGTATTGATTTGTCGGAACTTATTGTGAAAGCGAGTCTTATCATTTGGGATGAAGCTTCTATGATGCACAAACATTGTTTTGAATGTTTAGATCGAAGTTTGAGAGATATTATGCGAGTGACTTCGGAAAGTAATTTGAATCTGCCATTTGGAGGAAAAACTATAGTTTTTGGTGGGGATTTTCGACAGATTTTGCCAGTCATTCTAAAAGGTTCTCGACAGGATGTTGTAAACAGTACAATAAATTCTTCCTATATTTGGAGGTTTTGTACAGTTTTGAGATTAACAAAGAATATGAGACTTCAACAAGTTTTGTGTTCTAAGGAAGCTCTTGAGTTGCAAGAATTTTCAAATTGGATTGCAGCAATTGGGGATGGAGTGGTTGGAAACGAGTGTGATTCTCATAGTGTTGTTGAAATTCCGAGGGATATTTTATTGGATTATTCTTGAAATTCGTTGCTTGATATTGTGTTTAGCACTTACCCATGTTATGAAGACAATGTTGATGATATGTCTTACTTGCAAGATAGGGCAATACTGGCTCCGACATTGGATGTCGTTGATTCTATAAATCAGTTTATGATCAATTTGAACAAGTCTGATGGTATAAGTTATTTGAGTTCGGACTGTCCATCAAAATCTGATTCAAGTAGTAGTTTGTTGGATGAAATCCACACTCCGGAATTCTTGAATGGAATACGTTGTTCGGGGACTCCTAATCATGAATTGTTGTTGAAAGTTGGTACACCTGTTATGTTGTTGAGGAATATTGATCATTCTAATGGACTTTGTAACGGTACGAGATTAGTTATCACGCGGCTTGGTGTGCGTGTTTTGGAGGCAAAGTTGTTGGGTGGACATAATGCTGGAGATAAGGTGCTGATACCTCGAATATCGTTGACTCCGTCAGACCCGAGATTACCTTTTAAGTTTCAACGCCGACAATTTCCATTAGTGGTGTCTTATGCAATGAGCATTAATAAAAGCCAAGGTCAATCTCTCTCTAATGTTGGTTTGTATTTAAGAAAACCTGTATTTAGCCATGGTCAGTTGTACGTTGCTATCTCTAGAGTTACTAACCGTCGTGGGCTAAAAATTCTCCTTTGTGGAGAGAACGATAAAGGTTCTACGTCGACTAACAATGTAGTATATAAAGAGATATTTAATAATATTTGATTCACGTTATAAATGTTGTCTCTTATATATAGACTACATTATTGTGCTTATTTTAACATTTTTAGTTTGTAGTATTAGTTTTGGCGTAATGATTAAACTATTGTGTTTGTTTTGCTATTTCGTACCTCTTTATTGCTCACTCTCTCAATCTCTGTTGTTTTTTCTCTATTTCTTCATATTTGGGCTCTATATATTTTTATTTTTAATTAATAAATTTTCAATATCGCATATCGTGCATCGCACGGGTACGGACACTAGTTATATATTAATAATGAATATAAGGCCAAATAATTGCCGTATTTGAATACCCAATATCCAATACGCATGTAGACACCCCTAAACGAGAATGTAGTGTCATGGAAAGAACCATAGATTCAAGAAACCTGCACCCTAGCTAAAAAAGTCTAGTCATCCATATTTATGATTACACCTAAATGCAAGAAATTAAACCTAATGTCAATCATAAAAACAAGAAATAGTCTAACTATTAGTGCCGTCAAAATGTCCGGCCAGGCCAGCACGTCCCGGCCCACCGGACTAGTGTCATATCACGGGTCGGGTTGGGCTGACTCGAAATTAGTGCGGGCTGTTGAAATTCAAGCTCATACCCGCTTATTATAAATCAACTGACAACATGCTAAATCGGTCCATGAATTAAAATTTTGTTTTTATAAATTTAAAGTATAATGCAGATCAATTATATTTTTTAAAATCATAAAATAAATAAAAAGATGTCATCAAGATATAAATTTAATATATTATTATATTTAATGTAGATTTGTTATTTTAAATTAGAGTACACAAATAATTTTGTAATAAAATCAAATAAAATATAATATTTTTAAATGTTATAAGAATATTATCATAAATAAATGTTAATTAAATTATAAAATATTAAAAATACAATCATTACGAGAGCAATGTATATTAATTATTGTAAAAAAATCAAATTAATAATAAAAGTATACCGAACCAAATTGACCCAAAGCCCATCGAATTTTTTTGGCCCAAAGTCCATATACCCGTCGGACAATGGGTCGGGCTAATTCAGCCCGAAATTCTTTGGATTTCTATATTTTAAGTCAACCCGACCCTAGTTACGGATGGGCCGAGTAAGCCATCGGGCCGGGCCTTTTCGGGCCAAACTAAACTCTAAGAAAAATCTAAACTTTGAAACTAGATAGAATCTATATAAATATATAAAAACAAGAGTTTTTGTCAGTTATTTTTTAATAAGCGGTTATATAATTTGATTAGATACACCCTTTCGGTTTTAACAGTCAAAGAAAAATATTTAACCAATAGTCAAATGTGATTCGATGCAACCTTTCGGTTTCAATTTCATCAGGACCATAAAGAATTTTTTTTCCTTCATTGTCCCGGTGTTGAATCTTCGATCAACAAATAGTTCTTTCCCTATTTTAGCGCTACTTTCCTGATGGGATTGCCTGTAAGGCGATCTCGAGCCCCTTCGATTCAAGGTTTCAATATCACCCTCACACGCTTGCGGCGGAAAAATAGGTTTGGGTTTTGAAGAAATGGATTACGTTCTTTTTTTTTTCCTTTCTGATTGTTGAATGTGAATTGACTGGGCAACATAAGTGACTATGTGAGTGATTTCTGAATATTGTAGGATTTGGTGATTTTGATTGTGTCTTTGTACTCCCCTCATTTATATGGAATTTGTTGACGGAGAATTCACTTTAGTTGCAAGTATTCATACATGAATGGACTATAACAATCAGCTTTGTTCACGAACTTCCAACAAAAGTGACTGTAATTTTTTGTTTTCTGAATAGCAGTCTATTTACTTTATAACTACCCCCTTCTAGACTAACATTTGATGTTAAATGCAGTTGTTTGATAAGAAATTTCTTGATGTCGTATTCAATGAGTGGCAAAAGACAATCATGGATTTTACCTGCTGGGTTTCGCCAAGCATATGAATTGGTAATGATATGCCCCTTTTATTCCCCTCTATTTTGTGGAATGTATCTGATATTTGCTTGTCTGCAGGGCTTGGTTAGTTTTGCTCAATTGGTTAAGTTTCTTTCGATCAATGTCAGGCCAACTACAACAAAGTTCATATCTCGGTCTCTTCCCCAGGGATTGTCTAGATCATTTATTGGCAGGTTGGTTTTAGAAGCTTCTATCTTCCAAATATTTTATAGATCAAAATTTCTTGAAATCTTTGTTCTTAAAATTGCATTCTCTTGATAGCATCATGGAACATGAACTTTATGATTTAAGTTGGGCAGTTCCTCTTTATATTGAAGTTTGAACCAATGAGTGTGGGTAATATAGTTAAGCATTAATCCTGAATTAGTTATTTAGTTTAATCTAATAATTTGGCTAGAACCGGGTACAGAATATGTAACAATCCTGTTAGAACATGGTTCGTGACCCACCCCTTGATTGATAAGCATCTTATCAATCTTTATGCATTTCATTATTTAGCATATACAATTAGTCTTCTTGTGAACTTGTATTTGCCGTAGGTAAAGGTTCCAGTTTATTGTGATGTGATTACTTGTACCTTTAGTAACATATAGCAAATGTTTAATACTCAAATTTTTACCATGATCTTAAGTTGATGTGTTGTTAACAAAATCTCATGGTGTAGGTTAATTAACTACGATATAAGAGATAAGATGGTTGATGTCATAACAGAACTTCCCCCACCTTCAAGACTTGTGTTGGAAGATCTAAACAACTTCACCCCGCCACCACCTTCTCTTCTCTTCCATTGCCATTCGTGGTGTTTTCTTATGATGATTCTAAGAAAATCTTCTATCTCTCACTTCTCATCATTTTCATGTCTTCACCGAATCACCGTCTCTTCATTTGTTGCACCACATATCCTCAAAAACTCATATCGGGATACTTATTCTTACTTTGATCCCTTGTGCTGGAAACTCCACTTGGAAACAAATCATGCAATATACATGCCCTCAATGATGGTGATAAAATGATCATGATCGTCATGGTTCAATTTTCTTTCTGTTAGTTCCGAGAGAGCTAATGTTGTGGCTAGGTTGCTATGCTGATTGATGAAAAGATCATTCCTGAAGGGCAGGGTCTTGATTTTGGATTCCATTCAAAGTCACAACTTTCGTGGTAGGCTCTCTCCTGATGAGACTATTGCTTTCAAGCTGGAGACATCACTGGAAAGAAAACATTCAGAAGAAAATGATTAGATCTCTTGTGAAAGGTGTCAATTACTATCCATCAGGAAGCATGGTAGATGACTTGGATGTTGCTCTATTGAGTTGATGCCAATTGAAGAAGATCAAAGGACCTTTATACCCTTCTTCTGGCCTGATTTTGGTTTGCCGGTGATGTCACTAGTCAAAACTCAGCTGGTCAGGAATGTCTTTAACGGCATAAGTTACACCATAAGTAAGGACTACGAGGATGAGTATTTCCATGATTGAAATTGTAAGGAAATAAATGGAATGCGCGGTGCTCTCTGATCCCCGCAATGCAGCCCTGATTCTGCGATTGCATTTCCATGATTGCTTTGTGTAGGTCATTATCTTGATTGCCTTGCTATTCTTTACTGCATTTTTGCTCCTTACTTATAGCAGTGTTAGTGTGTTTTTGTAATACATTAAAGAAAATTTTGATGCAGGGCTGTGATGCATCAGTTTTGCTGGACGACACAATTACACTCGAAGGAGAGAAAAAAGTATCTAACAACATACATGCCTTGAAAGGCTTCATAATCATATTGACAGAAGGCTTGAATCCGAATGTCATGCTGCAACAGTCTCTTGCGCTGATATCCTCACTATTGCTGCTAGAGATGCAGTGGTACTCACATTTCACAACATTCATAAATATATATAAAATAATAAACACGCATGATGTACTGGACTATGAGTGGTAACTAATGAGAGTTCATCATGTGAAATACATGTTGGTGGATCTTACTGGCATGTTCCTCTAGGCAGGAAAAACTCAAAAACTGCAGGTTATACTCTCTCTGATTTTACCCTTCCCACAGTGGAGGACAACCTCCTCTCCATATGAAAGGATCAGCAGACGACAATGAGTTAGCCATGGACTACGTAACGCCTGATTTGTTCGATGATTCCTATTACCAAATGCTCTTGAGAGGAGAGGGTGAGGGACCAATTCAGATTTTAGACCAAGAATTGTATTCAAGTGTTTTTGCAGTTCAAACCAATAAACTTGTCCAAAAATATGTTGAAAATGTAGCTGCCTTCTTTGACCAGTAATTTGCAGAACTTATGGTCAAAATGGGGAAAATACTAACCCTGAGACTTACGCTAATGGAGAAGTGAGGAAGAACTGCAAATTTGTTAGTGCATGAGAAAATGAGCAAAATGCAATTTGGCTTTTTACGTCTTTAGCTGCTGTGTTGAGATAAATTAAGTTCATTATTTCATTATTGATGTAAATTGTTATAAAATTTATTTATAAAGATAGTACTTAATTTGAAAAATATTCGATTACTTTACACTTAAACCTATAATTTATATTCTTTAGTGAATTTTTTAATATTATTATTTTCGCTTAAATTATTTCTCATGAAGTAACATAATAAATATTCTTGAACAATATTATATTACTTATTTGATAATAAAGATTATTAAAAAGAGAAGCTATGTGGTTTTTATAAGGACAATATTCTTATTGTTGATAAATAGCTTGATTAATCATTTTCAAAATTTAGATGACAATTTATGGTTTAGACTTTCGAAAGAGTTTTATTAATCTTTTTCATTAAAAATTGACATTCTTTGAAAAAGTTGTATCAAAATTTATTTACTGAAAAATTATAGTTTTAAATACTCAAATTATTATTAAATTATAGAGGTATGAGCACTTCTATAATTAATGTAATAGTAAATAAATCATTTCTCATCTGCAATTTATTTTACCACCACCAAAATGCCAAACGAATCTAAGAAAAAAAATAAGTTTATATTCCGCCAAAATAAATTATTTAGAGTCAATAATTAAGGATTAATTTCTAATAGTATGTTTATTTATTAATTCAACTAAAATTATATTTTGTGGAGATATACTATGATAGAAGAATACCGCAAAATTCTTATTTAATTTAATTTATTAAAATTCACACACTAATTAATTTATTAAAATTTACTTCCAAATGAATTATTAAATATTCTATAATAATTATAAATACACCAATAATTATAATAAGATGAGTTCATGAATGCCAAAAACGTGAGGTATATATTGATGTTAAATTGTGAATTGTTGCATCCCTCCATAAATAATTTTAGCTCTATTAAAATTAATTATCATAACACCAAAAATGTCATGTATATATCGATGTTAAATTGTGAATTGTTGCATCCCTCCGTAAATAATTTTAAATCTATTATAATTAATTAAATTAATAAAATTTACACTTTAATTCCTATAATAATTTTATCAAAATACATATAATTAATATCTATAAAAAGATTAATCGATTTTTTATTTGAATATATATCAAAATATTAAGATTAATGAGGTTAATGATTTTAAGTAATCTGTTGTTTAAATGAATATTCAAAATAAAATTTGAAAATATTAATGATATTAACTAAAATATATTTTATATTTTTTAAATGAAAATAAAGTTTAAAAATCCTATATTTTCGGGTTTGGTTCCCCTAGGGTAAAAACACAGTAGTTGTTGTGCACCTAAAACAACCACCACACTTTGAGTTTTTTTTCTCTTGTTCTTTTCTATTATATTTCAATGTTTTATATTTTTGTTGGATAATTTATTTTAACTACTTCATGTTTATTTTATTAGTATATTTATGATTTTTTAAATCAAAATAAAATAATAATAATTTAAATTATAATTTATAATTATGAAAAAATTCATTAACAAACACCCATCAACATGAAATGAAATTAGAAAAA
Organism: Leonotis leonurus; assembly: GCA_026898415.1. Classification (NCBI taxonomy): domain Eukaryota; kingdom Viridiplantae; phylum Streptophyta; class Magnoliopsida; order Lamiales; family Lamiaceae; genus Leonotis; species Leonotis leonurus. Next base: position 6,341 of record JAPKLX010001898.1, on the reverse strand, counting down.
CTTACAAAACAAGTGCAAATTTACTATAATAAAATAGTTAACTCTAATCAATAAAATGCAAATATATGTAAAAAGTGTGAAGTAGGCTAGGCCTTCCCTATAAAAAATCTATCTCCTCTTCCGGTGTCAACGTTATTCCTTTTCGCGGGGTATAAGGAGATATTTTGTTCTCATGGCCCATATTAAAGGGAATAGAATGACATAGGTGTCTGCCGATTCCGAAAAGCGTAGGGTTTTCATTAAATTAATAGATCTTCTTAGTTTCTTCAATAGATAAGAGATCTATCATGCTTATGCGGAAACGTAAAGTTCAATTCATAAATTCGCTTATGCTCAATATTAAAAAATCAACTAGATTGCTTAAAAATTTTTAATTTTGTTTGGGTCATGTATAATTTTAGGGTAATTTTAAAAAAATCAACCAATTTAAAATAATAATAAAATTAATAAAAAATATTATATCTTCATAACCATCAATATTAAAATATAATAATTTTTTAATTATAACAAAGAATTTTGAGTTACAATAAAAGATATAAATCTTAATCATAGCCCCAAAAATATAAAATATTAACATACAAAATTTAATCATAGTCACCGATTTTAAGTTACGATAAAAAAAATTAAAATCTTAATCATTCAAGGAGATTACAATCATAAATTTCAAAACCCAATAATCAAACTTAACCATATTTAATTTGTGAAAATAAAGGATTAAATAATACTAATATTACCTATTTCCCAATACGAACATTTTATGTGCTATATGAATTAACATTGTTGAAATAATAATATAGAAATCCAACAAATAAGCTTTTTCTAAATAAATAAATAATTAGTATTGGCTGGATATATATGAGAGTTGAGCTTCAATTTGGTAATTTAATTTCCGTTGGACCAATTTTAACATTATTTGAGCCCAAATATGTGCATAAAATGGGCTGATTAAATTTTTTTCATTGGATTTGGGTTATGTATAATTTTATAGATTGATATTTATATATAATTAAATTTGATATATGTGTTTAATTGTTGGACACACAATAATTATAAAATTTAGTTATATCTTAAGATAACTTTAAGATTAGGGATAGAAGTGTTGAATGGGTTATGGGCCAGATAAGTGGGTTATGGGCCGGTTAAGGTTCGTGGACCGACTTTTATTTGTAGAGACTGATTCGAGTTATAAAGATGTGGTGGATCAACAAGTAAATTAAATGGACCGAAAATAAATTTATGGGCCTAAAAAATAACTAATTACTGAATTATTAAAGATGAAATAAAAATGTATTAATTAAATCATACTAATTAATTGCAATAAGTAGTAGAAATGAAGGCTAAAGCACCTGGATTTTTATTCACTTATGAAAACTTATATTAAAGTAAACAACTAAATAAATTTAATTTTTAACATACAATTTACAAAATTGATGGAAAAAAATGTTTTATATGAATGATAGTACTACATATGGCGAGAACCAGTAATGCTCCACCGTCCGCGGCGGGCACATCTTAATGTGCCCGCGGCTGATGTGGCAATGCCACGTCATTGCCACATCAACATGTGAGTTACTATATTTTCATTTCTTTGTTAAATTTATTTTTTATTATTAATTTTTATTGAATGGTATTAAATTATTCCCTAACCAATGAACCCTAGTCGGAAAGTGATAATTAATAAAAAAATATTAAGAATTTAATATATATCTACATGACATGCCACATCATTCGTGGGCGCATTAACCCCGCCCGCCGCGGGCGGGTGAGCATTTTCGTGGCGAGAACTCCATAATACTGCATATGGTGAGAAGTACAGTTGGCTCAATATAAAAAACTGAAGTAAAAAAATGTTTTAAAATTATATGGTTCATTTTAAAAATAAATAAATAGGTGGAAAAATATGATGTTGTCATTATAACAAATACGACAAATAACAAAATGATGCTAATACTACATTTACAATGAGATATTTCAAAATTTATAGATGGTTTGATACAACCATAATACAACTCAATAAAGATACATATCAAACTTTACTAATATTTTTTACCAATATAAATAATAATAATTTTGATATTTAACTTAAGGTGATGATCAAGTATTGAGCCACCTATTATAATTCGAAGCAAGAATTCAAATATAAAAAAACAGAAGGATATTCAAGTGATAATACTTTATAATATAAATTAATATAAATATTTATATAATAATATATTGACATATATATTACAATTGATAATTAATTTGAAACCGTGTATCGCACGGGCACATTTTCTAGTAATTATGTAAAAGAGTTTAAAGAGTTGATAAAAGATGATCAAAGTTAATAATCATTATATTAGCTCTAGAAGACTATGAGTGTGTTCGGTTTATAATATTAGATCCTATACACTAATTATTTCTTGTTTGGTTTACAAGATAAAATTAAAGATAAACTATCTAGGATAGATAATAATAGTATTTTGTGTCTTAGCCTTCCCCCAAAGATAAATTTTATCTTAGATTGGAATCTAAGATGGAGTCTTGATACTATATAATCTACCAAACCAAACAGGTCCTATGTATAGTTCTCCTGAAACAATATGTTTAGAATAATATAAAATTTTGAATTTATCTCGTTTCGGCTCATCACTTTTCGTCCTCATCATTCCCCGTCCTCAAACTTTGCAACACCAAACACTCACGTAAACTAGTTTAACATAAGACTATGTTTATCAATAACCATTTCCCCAACCCAACCTTCCCACCTTTATATTATTATATTCATTTCTCTCTATTCTATAAATTTATTATTACTCTCACCCACCCACCTTCACTTTTATAAGTTTATTAATGACCTCATTTTCAACCCAACCTTCCCACCTTTATATTATTAAATTATTTTTCTATATATTATTATTTAATTAATATTTTTTTAATAATTTAACTATGTGAAATAAATTAATAATATAAAAAAATTTAAATTTTTTAAAAAAGTAGAAACTAATATTAAATTGATAATTCTCAAATAAACATAGAAATTACAATCACTAAAACACGAAAATCAAAATACACAACTAATTACCGAATAATAATACGAAAATTACACATTTAATTATCATCACCAAACTTTTGCCATATGTGCTCGATCAGATCGTGTTGAAGACTGTTGTGAGCTTCTCTATCACGGAGTTGTGTCCTATTTGTCATATATTTCTTCAAACTTGCAATCCTTTCTGTAGAAAATACAAAAATATCATCTTCAGTTTCTTCTACTTCTTCACTTTGTCTTGCAGTTTGAGTAGCTCGTCGATCTTCCATAAATTCTGTGGGATCACGATAGTTTAGGTAAGTGTTTCTTTCATCCTCCACTATCATATTGTGCATGATAATGCAAGCAATCATTATTTTTGTCATCATATATCGATCCCATAAAATGCACGGACGTTTGATAAAAGAGAAACGAGCTTGTAGAACGCCAAATGCTCTCTCAACATCTTTTCGGGCAGCCTCTTGATGTTGAGCAAATAATCTGTGCTTCTGAATTTGTGGTTCAATAATAGATTTGACAAATATTGCCCATGAAGGATATATGCCATCGGTGAGATAATATCCCATATTTTTTTCCTGACCATTTACAACATAACTAACCTTTGGAGCTCGGCCTTGTAAACTTCGTTAAAAATAGGAGAGTGATCAAGTACATTAATATCATTTCTCGAACCTGGAGTTCCGAAAAATGCATGCTATATCCATAAATCCTGCGAAGCAACTGCTTCTAAGATGATCGTTGGCTTACCCTTTCTTCCTCCATATTGCCCTGCCCATGCTTTAGGACAATTTTTTCATTCTCAATGCATACAGTCGATACTCCCGAGCATCCCTGGAAAACCACGCTCTTCACCAACATGCAATATATATGTCATGTCTTCTTCAGTTGGCTTTCTGAGGTATTCATCACCAAAGTTGGAAATGACACCCTCAACAAATTTGGTAAGTGAATTCCTTATTGTAGCTACACTCATCCGAAGGTATTCATCATGCAAATCAGTTGCAGTTCCATAGGCCAACACCCTTATAGCTGCAGTATATTTTTTAATCGAAGACATACCTAAACGTCCAGTAGCATCACGATTTTGTTGAAAAAATCGTCTGAAGCAACCACCTTATTCATTATACGCTCGAACAAGTGCTTTTGCATGCGAAACCTTCTACGAAAAATTTCTGGAGGGTAGATTGGATTGGCTGAAAAGTATTGCTCGAACACACTATCATGACCTTTCTCACGTATACGTTCAATATATCGTCTAGTTGCTCTAGAAGTGTGATATGTAGGTTGAATGTATAGAGTTGGAATACGAAAGAGTACATCTTCGACAATGCGATCAACTTTTTTATTTTGATCAACAATACGTTCTTCCCACTCATCAAATTCGATGAAGTTGGAATCAAAATTGGAACTTGATGACATTTTTTTGAGGAGTTTGAAGATGTGAAAAAAAAGAATCAAATGTTAGTTATATTGCAATGTTAGAAAGTTCATCAATACATATAGTGTCAAGGTATGCCATAATTTGATTTTTTGCGAAATTATAGTGATGTAACATACGCATGTGAGTCTGCATAAGTTGTCGGATGCACTTGAATAAAGCTATGGTCAAGTTCAAAGTTCATGTGAATAAAGTAACAAATCCATGTGAATAAACCTATGGTCAAGTTCAAAGTTCATGTGAATAAAGTAACAAATCCATGTGAATAAAGCTATGGTCAAGTTCAAAGTTCATCAATACACATTTCTTCTCACGCATGTGAATAAAGTAACAAACCCATGTGAATAAAGTTCATCAATTTGAGTTGTCACAATCATGTTTTGGAATAAAAATAGATAACAAACCCATGTGAATAAAGTTGTGGTTCAAATACATTTAAAGTTTATCAATTTGAGTTGTCATTTAATGTCAGATGCATGTGAATAAAGTAACAACACTCTTGTGATGCATGTGAGTGAAACACATCAATTAAAACAAATTTCAGACGCATGTGAATAAAGTAACAAACTCATGTGATGTGGGCGACAAACAAATGTAAGACGCATGTGAATAAAGTAACAAACTCATGTGATGTGGGTGACAAACAAATGTCATACGCATGGAAACTAAAATTTCATTAATTATATAAAATCACAAAAAGTGAAAATTACATAAATTGAAATTACAATAATTAAATCACAAAAACAAACAAGAACTAGAAAATAAAAATACAATTTCCTAAGGAAACAATTCTGCCATTAGACGATGTTTTAGCGCTTCTTCATCCGGAGATAAGTTACTCTTTCCTATCAAGGTATTGAGCATAGTTAATTTCATCCTCAAGTCTCCTAATTTAGTCATTGCATCAACTTCTTTTTCACGTGTAATCCTCATTGCTCGTAGTTTTGAAGTGAACTCATCAGATAAACCATAAGATTGTGATATTGTACCTTTCCCTTTTCTTTTTGCTTTAGCTTTAGCCTTATCTCTACCAATTGGGAGACGGATTGTTGCCGCATCACTGAGAGGAGTTTCTGGAGTAGATTCAGTTGGATCATCTCCATCAGTTCTTGATTTTTTTGAGCTGCCACAATCTTCTTCAATGCTATCTTCATCTTCCATACGAGACCGTGGACGATCTTCACTCAAATTCATCTCCCAATTGGGATAGCGACGCATCACTTTATCAAAAATATCTTTATGCATAAATTTAGATCTCCCATAAAATATTTGTGCATGATCTTCAATATCATCATTTGACCAACCGCTCTTTTGCATACGATAAGCTTCCTTATAGCATCCAATCCACTTTGTTACATTTTGATTAAGCCTCTTATAACGAGCTCTTAGAGACTCTGCAGTTCTTATGTCGAACTTCGGTATCTTGTTTTCTCTTCCGCAACTTTTGTATAGCTCCCAAATGCTATTCCAAAACGTGAGACTCTTTTGATCGGTTCCAATAGCTGGATTCTCACTAATGATACACCATGCAGACATAAGCATGATGTCTTCTTGATTTGTCCAGGCTTTTGGAGTGTTTGAAGTGTTTGTTTGTGGAAGCTGAGAATTTTGAAGAAAAATTGGAGAGATATTTGCAGTGGGTTGGTGATCTTCGGAGATAGGAGGTTGAGTGTAATTTTGTGGAAATTGTGAATTCAAATCAGTATTGAAATTTTGGAATTTTTCAGAGTTTTGGATATTGTCAAGGTTAGGATAATAACCTTGAGAAGAGATGAAATCTTGGTAATTTGAATAGGGATTATTGGGATCCATTGAAAAGATGAAAACAAAAAATAGATATGAGAAGTTGATAGAAGGAGAATAAGAAATGAT
>JAPKLX010003832.1:0-10585 GCA_026898415.1 Leonotis leonurus | reverse complement strand
AAAGATATTCAAAGTCGAGTTGGCAAATTGGAGAATAGATCTCTTCCCGAAAGAAGGAAACAGATGCTATTCCCCGAAGGACCAAAATATCCTTTACCAGTAAAGGATAAAGGCAAAGATCCTCAAGTGGAGAGATATGTACGACTATTTCAAGGTGAAAATTCATGAGTAGCCTTGAAAGAATCGGACTTGAAGATCTACAAGAGTTAGCAGAATCTTTTGCTAACATGAAGGTGGTTGATCTCAAGATGAACCAACAACAGGTGGCGCACACCATGGAGGGACATGCTGCCGTACCATTAAATCAGCAAGTACCACCACCACCTGAAGAAGTCATGAGAGAAGCTCGTGATTTCCATGCTGGACCATCATATACCTCGACGGTACCAGACGAGGCCATACTAATGGAGAGAACCAGAAGGAGACGACAACCCCGAATCCAAGATTCACCGGTTGGAAAGGCTACCCTGGATCCCATCCATCCATATGGCGTAATGCTTGATCTTGATGAAGTCAGTTTCAAAGATCGAGAATCAGTAATCGACGAGTGGGGAGGAGCAATGCGGATTGCAGCAGCTACTCTCGACGTTAACAAAGAAGGATTGGTTAAGATTCTTGAAACCAGTCTCGCAGGCGTAGTAAAAATCGCCTGGGAAGGATTACACCTCGAAGTAAGAAATCAATGTTTCGAGGTGGAATCCTACTCGAAGATTATCCGAAGAATGAGTGTCCTATTCAAAGACCATTTCATCGGAGAAGGATACTACGAGGGATTCGATAGAGAGAAAAGAAGAAAGTATCTATTGGCGTTATATAATCTAAGACTCACAGTCTTGGATCCAAAGGCGCTCAATAAATTTCTTCAACTCTTTACGATCTACCAGCATCAGTCAAAAGCTGATGAGACTATCGCAAAGGAAATTTTCTTTTTAAAATTTCCAAGCCCATGGAAGGAGATGATGATAAGAGATTATATCCCTAAGGGCAGTGACAGCATCGCCAAGAGGATGTCTTATGTACATCAAAAGCTTTCAGAGTGGTGTCAACAAGCCATTGCTCAGAAAAATCTGAAGAAGTTGCGAAGAATCAACAAAGCAGCTCACCTAAACTGTGAAGATAATGACCTTCCAGTTGTTATTGGAGGCGAGCCATCAATAACAAAAAGACGAAAGAATAGGTACCAACCCTATTCCAAAGAAAGAAACCCAAGAGGAAGATCTTGGAAGCAAAGGACGATGTGGTCTAGACAGAAGGCTAGATCATACAAAACTGGACAAAGAAGCGGACCAGCCAGAAGTAAGGGTTCGTTCCAAGGATCCAGTTCAAGAACTCCAGCAAAGAAAACTTTTAGAAGAGCTCATACCAGAGCTAATGAAAGTTTTAAAGATTGTAATTGCTGGACCTGTGGAGCCAAGGGGCATATTTCAACAAATTGCCCAGATAACGAGCAGAGAGGCATGCGAAGGTTCGAGTCTACTCCGGACATCGAAGATGCCATATACTACCAAGAATTGGTTCAAGTATACCAGTTTGAAGATATACCCTCAGACGAGAGTATATATGAGCAAGAAGAGATTCTTAGTAGGGATGGAGATTCTGATGGATCTACAGAATCTTCAGACTGAAGCTGAGTCTTGTCATCAGGAGAAAGAGGATCGAACTGGATTTTCCAGTCGAACGATGATCTCGCCAAACCTGATCGACAAAATCATGAAGAAAACCTTGAACATTCAGAAGTATCAAGGTTTTAATGCTAGCAACCTAGACGAAGTTCTAAGGAATTTCAGTTTGGGAAGAAGGAAACATCATATCGTCTACGGAATCACTAGACGAAAGATGTCGCTTCTGATCGAGTTTACGGGGAATCAAGTGGAGATGCAATTGATTCCAGCAAGCGACATACGTGAGGATTTGGAGAAACTTAAACCAGAAATTGCCGAAAAGATGAGATGGATTCATATCGGAGCAATTCAACTGGTTCTCAAATCCACGATGTTCACAGGAATTGATGCTCCAATCGACATAGCCATATGTGATAGGAGAATCAAAAACCTACAAGATTCGGTGATGGGAACCATCACGGGGAATCTTTGTGCAGGCCAAGTTGTGGGGATTGTATATCCTAAGATTGCATACAATCTCAACGACTCGGGTTTCAGTAAAGCTCTGACGCTATATCAAGACTTCAAAAGGAAGGAGTTATTGGATGAGGGAAATACACCTTATTCGATAACATATCAGATTTCGTATGCACTTTCCAACTCCCATCATACGGAGTTATTCTTGGGAAAGCCTTTTATCGAAATACCTGATATCTTCAAGAAGGTGACTACAGCAATTGGTCCCGATAGAATGGAGATTCCACAAAGGAGGGAGGTCAACATTCGAATTCAAGAGAGGCCAGTCATAAGACATGATCAAAGTCTTAAGATAAGCTCAGGAAGACTATCCTTCCAAGGAGATAGAATTATATCTCAACCCTTTGGGAGGAAACTTATCCAAGAAAGTCAGCCCCAATTCCCAGGGAATCCTCAAGTTTCAGTCAATCTGAAATGTCCAGAGGGATGGAGAGGGATGACAACTAGATTTGATGCTACAAGATGGGAAAATAATTTTCCATGTAGTGTCTTATATTATCTCCAGCAGCCGGAGGTTAACCATTACAATGGAACCCTTGACCTAGGGGGTTTTATGGTAGAGGTTAAAGGCAGAGCAGGACGAGAAGATGTTCTGATTCTAGGGCGGGATTTTTTGGAAAGATTCAAGCCCTGGAAACCGATGGGCCAAGGGATGATGATTACGATAGAAGAAAGACGACTCCTAATCGTATGACAAGTCCTTTCTCGATATACATTCCAGTAGGAGTGTTATATGAAAAATATAAGGCAGAGTACTTCTCGGCCTATATTGATTCAGGTGCAGGCATATGCACAGCAAGAAGGGGAATTTTCCCAGAAGAAGTTGAGGATATTTTACCCCAAATCGCTGGCCGAGATTTCTCTAAAAGAGTTTTACTCTTATCCAAAGGAGTAAAAGAAGTGGAAATATTAATTGGAGGAGCGGGACAAACACCTTGGTATAAGGTTAAAACTCCACCAATGTATTTTCATGATACGGGAGCTGATGTTCTGTTAGGAAATAATTTCCTACAGATGTTCAAACGATACACGCAGGACAATGAGCGAAGAAGATTAGTGTTCACAACCAATTTTGAGCATAAAATCATTGTTCAAAGGCTGAGGAAGGCGTTTAATCGACAGATTCCCGTAACCTTTCGCAGCAAGCGTGGTGATATGAATGATGAAGGCAAACTTCGTCATCCAAAGATGAAGGATCAAAGAAGATTTAGCGAAGCAGTGCTTAGCTGCATCCGGGAGGATGATCTTCAAGAGGAGGAAATCCAGATCCTTAAAGCAGCTTTGATTTCTAACAAAGAAATTAGGGTTGAAATGCAGGTGTCCCTTGCCAATGTCAAAAGGAAGATCTCGAGATGCTACAATGAGAATCCTTTGGCCTGGTGGGAGAAGAACCAACTCAAAGCAACCTTAAAGGTGAAGCCGGAAAGGGTGCATGAGTTCGTGAGATTCAGACCTATCCTGATGAACTTGATTGATCAGAAGGATATGAGAATTATTATCAAGGAACATCTTGATATGAAGTTAATCGAGCCTGCTAGTTCACCTTACAGTAGCCCTGGGTTTCTAGTAAGGAATCATGGTGAGATCAAGCGAGGTAAACCTAGACTTGTCATTAATTATAAAGGGATTAATGATATTCTAGAGTTTGATGGATATTTTATTCCAAGTAGAGATCACCTTATTAACTGCATACGCAATGCTAAGGTCTTCTCAAAGTTTGATTGCAAGTCAGGTTTCTACCAGATTCGCATGGAAGAAGAAAGCAAAAAACTTACAGCTTTCTCAACACCACAGGGGCATTTCGTTTGGAACGTAATGCCAATGGGGTTAGCTAATGCTCCCCAGATTTTCCAGAGAAAGATGGATAATCTTTTTAAAGATTATTTTTCTTTTATGTTTGTCTATATTGATGATATACTTATAACATCAAGAGATATGGATGAACATATCAAACATCTTGATTTATTTGCAGATGTTTGTTATAAAGAAGGATTAGTGCTTTCAGAGAAGAAGGCAGTCATTGCGACCCAAAAAATGGAGTTTTTGGGAATAGAGATCGATGAGTCTGGAATAACTTTGCAAGATCATATTGTGAAGAAAGTCCAGGATTTTCCAGAAACATTAAAAGAGAAGAAACAACTTCAGAGTTTTCTGGGAGTTGTTAATTTCGCAGGAATGTTTATTAAAGATCTTGCGAAACACAAGAAGGTCTTTAGTAATCTACTAAAGAAAGATGTTCCGTTTATATGGATGGAAGAACATCGACAGGGAATGAAAAAGCTAAAGGAGGAATGTAAAGATCTCCCAAAGCTTTCTATTCCACAGGATGAGGATGATATGGTCCTCTATACAGATGCGAGTGATCATTGGTGGGCAGCAGTCCTCATGAAGATCACTCCTTATGGAGAAGAACCTTGCAGATATTGCAGTGGTTTATTCTCAGAAAATGAGGCCATCAGATGGCATATCAACGAGAAGGAATTCTTTGCAGTAGTAAAGGCTTTTAAAAAATGGCCTTTATTTTTATTACCAAAGAAATTTACTTTAAAAGTTGATAATACACAGGTTAAAGCTTTCCTAAGAAATAACATAGCATCAAAACCTGAAATTGCTAGGTTACTTAGATGGCAAGCTTTATGTCAATATTATATTTATGATATTGTCGTGTTAAAATCTCATGAAAATATTCTTGCAGATTTTTTGACAAGAGATGGAGCCAGCTGAGGTTAGATCCATCATGCTAGCCCAAAAGCATCTCCGAGAAAATTTGGAAATGCTTTTGGAGGAATGGGACGAGTGCGTTCTCCATGCCGATCAAATGGGGAAGATGCAAGCTACCGATAAGACGAAAGTCTCTGGTAGGATAAGAGCCAGTATGCTGACCAGTACTCAGTTATGGTCGGCTTTGGAAAAGCCAATCCTGCGGGCTTCCAGAAAACCTCTGGAGATAGCAGAGTTTCGTGTTCCGGCACCTAAACCGGTAGATGGGGATTCAAATACCCCTCTAGCAAGTTCTAAGTCAGTGGAGTCTGAACCACTGGCCCAAGAAAAAGATGATTCTAAGGCTTCACCGCCTGAAACATCATGTCAACCTTCCACCTCTGGGGGAAAAGAGGGAGAGATTAGTCTCAGGCCCATGACAGGCAAATCTGAGTCTAATACTAATTCGATTATTTTCTCCTCTGCTGAACAGGTTTATCAGGCAAACTGGGAGAAATTACTCACAAGGATAGGTATTAATCCAAGCACTACTAGGATTGATACCTCGGGGAAATATCCGAGGGTTTGGATGATGCTCGGATCAAAACCCCATGAAGTCAAACAGTGGTATGAATTTGGGGCACTCGCCTCAGTTTATACTATGTCCCCATCGTTTCCAGAGATAAAGGGTTTACCCCGATGGATCCAGGAAGCGGTACATGATACTTGGGCAAACAACGAACAACTTTGCCGAGGAGATACCTTGGAGCTGTATTTCATCAGTGCAGCCCCAGAACCAGCAGGGAAGGGGAATCATGAGGCCTTTCATTACATAAGGCTTCGAAGACCCCGAATGGATGCCTTTAACCAAATTAAGGCACCAACAAATGATGTTCCAATGATCGCCTCAATCTCAGATGATCAAATCACTACCAGGCGAGCATGGGGATTATGGGTCTGTCTCACAGAGATGGACAAAGTCAAGTTTCCATTCAAGTTCTTTCAGAACTCGACGAATGGATCATTCCTGTTAAATACCATGACAGGGAAAACAACCAAGTTCGCAGAAGACGCGTTCGAACGAAAAAGAACTCTTCTGTGGGAAAACAAGATGGCGATGAGTAAAGAGACTCATCGTAAATTCTGCAATATGGCTCATGTTGGCCACTGGGAGTCCAGGATATGTTCGGATTGTCCGGTCCAGCGTGAACCTGAGTTCGGAAAGGGCTTCTTACCCAAACCAGATAAGAAGAAGTTCCGAGCCCAAGAATATGAGGAGACGAAGACTCCTCCAAAAGGAAAAGGCCTAAGGGGCCCTCCAAAAAAGACAGATGGCCGACAGAAATAAAAGGGCCATGTGAAGATAAAACAGGAGATGCTTTCGGTAAAAGAAAGCATCTGATAAAGCAGCACCCACCAAAAAGAAAACGACAATGGTGGGTGGAAGAAAAGGACGTTCCACCATAAAAAGTATCGTCGGTGGAAAAAAGATGGACCACTAATTCAAAGAAGGGGTCCAACCACTAAGAAATGTTTGTGTCGGCAGCCTTATCTGGACCCAGCTTCACGTGAAGAAGCATCATTCAGAAGATAAGGATCCGAGGCAATAATGCAGGGAAGGGGAGGCCTCAAGCCTTCTATATAAACGAGCATTTGGAGAGAGTTTAGGGCATCGAAAATTCTCCTCAGCTTTCTCCACAATAAACATTGTAATATTTCTTATTTCTAGTTGATGATAGTAGTTCTTGCTACCATAGGTAGCTAAACAAGTTAGTCTCCTCCCTAAAGGAGATCTAATTAGTATGTAATATATATTTATAATTTCTTAATAAGATTTGGGCTTTTGTTCATCCTCTTCTAGATCTATATTTTCTTTATTTTTACCAACAAAATACCTATACGCCCCGAGTAGGAAACGAACGAGGGCTGTGCTGTGAGCTGTTGAAGGAATCTGCGTCTGGAATCCATAAGGTGCTCCTGGTGGTTGGACGTGGTCCCTAAAACTTCCGGTAGATACGACCCGACGGCTTATCGGTCAAAGAAGGTATGAATAGTTGGTATTAATATAGAATTTATTTATATGGAAGTGTGATGGGCCTGGTATACGGTTACAATTGAAGTTATACTTATAATAGGGAATGATTATGCCAAACCATTAATGATTATATATGATCTATAAAAAAAAATAAAAAAAAAAAAATTGTTTGGACCGCCCACTATTCACGGGAGGTCCAAGAGGGTTTGTCTAGTGGTTCATACATTTTTGGATTAAGATCATGTATCTAATCATTAATTTTGGATCATTTATGATTTTTTGATCATTTATGATTTTTTGTGGATTTTATGAAAAGATTAAGAAAAAAGGGTAGTTTTAACATGTGTACAAAAGAATTGGGTAAAAACTACATGTGTTTTCTCAAAAGGGGTAATTTTATGAATTTGCACATAATATTTTCAACCATATTCTTTCGAATTTCTTATGTGATGCTTTAAAGGTATTTTATAGAAGGGAAAATAATTTTAAAATACACGAACTTTTGTCATTTTATTAATTCTAACACAAACTTTAAAAAATTATTGACAATACACAAATTTTGTAACTTACTCAATTTATGACATATAGTTGACTTTAAGTGAAATTGAAGCTGACATGACATATTTTATTCTACATGGACGAGACACAGCTCCATGTCAAATAAAATATGTCATGTATTATCAATAATTTTTTAAAGTTCGTGTTAGAATTAATAATACAGCGAAAGTTCGTGTATTTTAACATCATTTTCCTATTATTTAATAAAAAATATTATTGTGTCCTCTTTAAAACATAAAACAACGTCGTATTGTATCATACGTGAGCGAGACATAGCTCCACGTCAATGAATTATAATATCCCAACATGTTATTTTTATTAGAGTAACATTAATTCTCATTATATATATATATATATATATATATAATGATCCAGATCATTTCATATTTTATATCCAAAAAATTACTTTTTATATGAACTACATCATATATATATATATATATATATATGTATGATTTGATGAAAACCAAGTCTTACTTCATATTTTATATCCGAAAAATTACTTTTTATATGAACTACATCTTATATATATATATATATATTTATATATATAGAAATGTATGATTTGATGAAAACCAAGTCTTATATAAGAACTAAAATTTATGCATATTATGCATTATATTGATGCATTAAACGTAATATACAATTTCATAACATTATGATGATTTTTTTTATTCATTAACCAATGCATTATAATTTCAATTTATTTTATGCATTATAATTCATTGACGTGGAGCTGTGTCTCGCCCACGTATGAAACAATACGACGTCGTTTTACGTTTTAAAGAGGACACAATAATATTTTTTCTTAAATGTTAGGGAAAATGATGTTAAAATACACGAACTTTTGCTGTATTATTAATTTTAACACGAACTTTAAAAGATTATTGACAATACATGACATATTTTATTTGACGTGGAGCTGTGTCTTGCCCACGTAGGATGAAATATGTCATGTCAGCTTCGATTTCACTTAAAATCAACTATATATCATAAATTGAGTAAGTTATAAAATTTGTGTATTGTCTATAATTTTTTAAAGTTCGTGTTAGAATTAATAAAATAGCAAAAATTCGTGTATTTTAAAATCATTTTTCCCTTTATAATACGCTAAAGAGATTCTAATAAACATTTTGAATTTTATCATTCTCAAACTTACACTAAATATATTTGATAATCCATTAACATAAGATACTTATTTGCAAAAAAGTGTTAAATATAAGGTGTTCATTTAAACAAAATCTAACTTATTTACCTAACAATAAATAATGATAATCAAGCTTTTCAACTATAATTTTCAGAAATGGACTCATATAACAAAATCTTCACCATACTAATTAATTCGAAATTAAATTCTGATATAAATCAATTCATATAAAAAGTTAAACCGATTCAATCAAAGCCTAAAATTGGGTCGAGAAAATATAATATCTCCCAAAAATATAATTATATCAAAATCAGTTAATTGCGAGCGAATAACTCAAGCTGCCAAAGGCGGCGCCAGATTGAGATCAAGATTCAACTCTCTCGCCACGTCAGCAACGTCTACGTGGCTCTCTTCCACAACCGACGCGGAATCCCCCATCGCCACCCCATGTTGCATGCGCCGACGGTTGTCAACATAAAACAGCGCCTGCGCGTGAGGGAGCGCCGCCGCAGCGTGCTGTCGCCGGAATCCGTTTCCGGCGGCAGAAGCGGAACCGAAGCGGTGCGTGAGGTCAAGCTCGAGCGGAGCGCGTGGGGTGAGGTCGGTAGCAAGGGGGTCCTCGACGGTGCTGCTGCCGCTGGGGCTGCGGAGATCTGAGGGGACGGCGAAGTTGGTCTTGGCCTTGGGACCGCGGAAGCCAAGAGCGGCGGCGTCGTAGGCACGCGCCGCCTCCTCGGCGGTATCGAAGGTGCCGAGCCAGACGCGGGTCTTCTTATTCGGGTCGCGGATCTCGGCGGCGTAGCGGCCCCACGGTCGCTTCCTGACACCCCTGTAGTGCACCTCTGTCATGGAGGCCTTGGAGTCTTCGCAGCTAGGCTTCTTCTCCTTAATCGCCATTGTGTGTGTGCGTGTGTGTATATATAGGTAGATGTTTTTATGCCTGTGAAGTTGTGGACTGAAATTGGAATTTAGGAGAAGGGTGAGAAGAGACAGAGATGGTGTAATAAGTGAGTATATAGAATGGAGTGTGGGGCCCATTTAGGGGGCGTGGTCAGCGAGGTATTTGACGTGGGGTGGGGAGGCGCCGCCTGAGTGGTTGAGTGTAGAGTAGTTTGTTTCTGTCAATTCATTTATGCTTTTAGGTTTTAATTCTTCCTCTCCAATTTCAAAGCCTACATTTTAGTAGCTCTACTTATTTTTTATTTACATAGGAGTGTTTGTACCTTAAGGGCTCATTTGGAAGAGTAGTTGTAGGCATATATGCTATTTTAAACATGAGTAAACTTCCATTTGGTAGCAACTAGTCTAATTTTTCGGCCCGCTACTATAAACTTGGCCCGAGAAAATGGGCTGGTTGAAGAGGGTTAATAAACCGTCCTCCCCCCTGATATTAAATCCAACTCACTGTAACAGTAAAAGGCGGAAAACAAATGTTCTCAAAAATACCCTTGCATAGTTTTGGGTTTGAATTTTGTTTGTTCTCCCCAAAGACAGAAACGACGAGAAGTTCGAGATCTACATTCGAAGAAGAAGAGACTACTTCCTTTGCAAATCTCACTCGCCTTCGAATTGAGTTTCGCAATATGCATCTGTAAGGGTAAGTGTTGATTTCGTCAATATGTTTTGATTTGAGGGGAGTAAAAACCATGTTTATAGCTTAATGTGAAAATGGTTTGCTTGAATATCTTTCCTTCTCCACACGACATAACCCATCAATTTGGGCAACGCCATGTTTGTGCTGTGAAGTGAATGCTCTTTTGTTGCGTTTCTCTGCTGTTGTTGTTTCTTGTTCCTTGGTTTTTTTGTGCTGCGAAGTGAATGCTCTTTTGTATTTTTCAATAACTGGTTTGTGTTAAAGAGGATAATGGGTTGAGATTCTTTCTTTAGCTTACTGTCGTCTTATCCTCTCTCTCAAGACAAACACACCCCTCCCAATAAACCTCAAGTCCACTTGCTTTTTCAATTTTCACAGTAAGCTGCACCAAATACTCAAGAACAAAAAAAAGG
>JAPKLX010002060.1:0-15620 GCA_026898415.1 Leonotis leonurus | reverse complement strand
TGGTTCAGCTTTCTGTTAAAGACTTGCTGGTTCAGCTTTCTGTTAAAAGTCTGTCTTGCTTCAGCTTTCTGTCTGAGACATATTCCATCTTTCTGGTTGAACTGGTTTCGACTATCTGGTCAATAAGAATCAACAGAACATGAAGAAAGCCAAGTGTGTGTATGAGTGAACATCATCAAAACTTAGAATATATTGTGGGGTTCCCAACACATATATAAGTCATCTGGTTAGCTAGTGTTCTGTTAGAAGAAGCAAACCAGCGACAGATTATGGAAAGCAGACGATCTGTTCAAAGGTCACTCAATCTAGTCAAAAGCATATCACACCCAGAGGTTACTACCATCTTTTGGAACAAGTTTGGACCAGACCGTTTTTGACCAAATTGGAACTAATCTGGTGGACCCGATCATGCATTGAGGAGTGAACTTGTCCTCGAGCATATCAACTAGTCATCTGGTATATGATATGTTGCTAGATGAACTCAGAAAGAATCTCATCTCATTTGCCACGTCATTTGATCTCACGAAGAAGGAAAGTTAATCAATTAGAGATCAAGAATGGAAGGAGAATCAATTGGAGCGTGAAGAAGGAAAGAGATAAAACTATCTATTTGTTTTCCATAATCAGAGATTCGGTCAACCATTCCTACAAGGCAAGAAGAGATTTTATGGGATTCATATCTCTTGATTGACAATCAACACTTATTACACGCCAATCATGCTCAACGGTTAGAATTTTAAATTCTACACATATAAAATCTTGGAACAAAGTCTGGAGGAGTATGATGCACAACTGACGATCAATAAGCAAGATTTACGAAGCTTTGCAAGAAATCCACTCAATCATTGAAACATTTAACGAGGAGATTTATACATTCTAGATTACGCTCTAAGTCGTTCATGATCGAAATCACACCAAACTCGATTTAAGTCTTTCTTATCAATTAGAAGGAGGAAGATATCTTTGCTAGCTAGTAGTTTTCTAGTGGATTAACGTGAAGGTATCTTTTAGCAGATTTATCTCCAATTTGTAAAGGGGTACGACCCATATTCGTGCACAAGTTTCATTCTAGTTTTGATTGGAACTTGTGGCTCTTTCTCAGCGAGTATAAAGAAGAGAGTATCCAAAGTAGTGGATATCTAATCTAGTTTTGATTGGACCGTGGACGTAGGGGTTTTTCCCGAACCACGTAAAAACAACTGTGTGCTTTACTTTATGCATTTTTCATTTTAGTTGTTTATCTACTAACCCAGCAGTCGCACTCAAACCTGCATTGCTTTAATCAATCTCTTAAACGATCTGGTTAATATTTTCTAAAAGTTTTCTAATAAGAGCAACAGACTTGGTTCACCATATTCCGCACACAACGCTTTGTTGGATAAAAAGATCACTCTTGCTATCTGTCCAGTTACTCAAAAGAGAGAACCTGTCTGGATAGATCATTCATCGACCTGGTCATTGATCTGATCTGTCATCTCAAGCGATCTCTTTTAGTGAAAGGTTAATCTCTCTAAGTCAATTAGTCAAGTAAACTGAAAAGTTTGTATTTGGTGTACTCTCCCCCCCCCAATACACCAAAACTTGCTCTTTCGGGACCAACAAGTGGTATCAGAGCAGTGGTTCATAGGACCATTGTTTCTGTTTCACAAGGTTGAAACCTGCGTGGTCAACTTGAATAGATCTAGGAAAACCTTTTTCATTCACTTGCATCATATCTATCATTATGGAATATTCTGTTATTAGGGCATGTGAAGAATTCTCTATCCAAGGATACAGAGAGTGGAGTTTTAGAATCAAGATGTGTCTAAAAGCTCATCATTGTCTGATGTGGAAAGTGATAGAGGAAGGACCATTAGTGATTCAAGAAGAAAAGACTCGCATTACAGAAACTGGCGCAGTCAAAGAATACGTGCTCAAAGATCCCATAATGTATACTTCAGAAGAGCGGCGTGTAGCAAATCTAGATGACTTTGCCAAATGAATTATCTCCTGCACTGTTAAAGGATTCCATCAGGCTAAGATCCAAGATCTGGATACAGCTAAAGAAATGTGGGAAGTACTGTGAGAACTCAGCTTAGGCTCAGAAGCTACGATCGAGAACAAGCTGTCTCTAGCATGCAACAAATTTGATGAATTCAAAATGAAGCCTGGTGAAACTATTGAGCAGATGAAGAACAGATTCATCGAGGTGTTACATGAGGTTTCTGCTTTCAACAAAAACAAGTACACACAGAGAGAGAAGAATCTCAAAATTCTCCGAGCACTACCACCAAGCTGAGAGATATACTCTGCGATGCAACCACTACGTGCTGATTTCAACGATCTGTCTGTTGAGTCACTATTTGACCATCTGGTTGTACATGAATGTGACATTAGAAGAATTCATGGACCAGATCATTCTTCAAGCAAGAAGAATGAGAGCAGATCAAAGAAAGAGAAGGAGATAGCCTTCAAAGCAAAGTGCAAAGCAGATGAATCAGTACCAACTGCAGCACCAGTAGGAGAAGGTTATGACAAACTCCTTAAGGAATTTGCCATGATTGCTAAGAGGATGGACAAGATGAAGATCAGATCAATAAAGTATCGTAGGTTCTATAAAGATAACAAGGGTAGATACCAGAAGAATAAAGAACCCGAACGATCAGATGGCAAAGCAGAAGCAAAGAGTAATAGTAAAACATTCAACTCCACTGACTATACATGTTATGGTTGTGGCAGAACATGTCATTTCAAGAGAGATTGTCCTGATTTATCTAAAAGCCAAAGAGAAGAGCTGAGAGCTAAGAGAGATCAAAAGCTTAAAGCTCAACGCAAGGCAATGCTAGCACAAGAAGACTCTAGCAGCTCAAGTCATCTGTCTGATATATAGCTCTTTAGAAAATGATGAGGCATTCTATGCACAAGATACAGAAGATGACTGGGATGAATGCTACATGGGATTAGAAAATGGACTCGACGAAATTGAGGTAAATTTTCATATCTCTATGTCTTCAAATAAACTTGTCTATGATTCAGGAAATGAAGATGAACCAGAAGTCTCATGGGATGAAATCAATGAGATGTTCAAGAGCTACACAAGCATAAAGAAGTTGTTCTTTGAAGTCATAAAAGAGAATGACAAGCTGAATGAAACAGTGAAGTTCTTGAGTGAAGCAAACACCAAGTTCTCGACTCAAATAAATGGTCTTGGAGAACAGATCAAAACAAAAGATGCATAAATATATTCACTCAATTCCAGGGTGAATGATGTGATCAACAGAAAGGATGCAGTTGAAGAAAAATTGAGGAAGACCATGGAAAACATGAGCAAGATCAACAAAAGCCAAGAACGAGCTGGTATGATCATTGACATGCAAAGAAGAGGAACAACTGGACTTGGATATACTGGAGAATCTAGTGAGACCAAGTTCGTAGCTGAAAGGAAGAACACACCAAATCAAGTCAAAGATCTAAAGAATAAGAAGAATCAACCTACTCACTACGTCAAGACAAATAAAAATCAGAAGCAGAAGACATCTACCAAAACTTCATCTACTAATAAGAAGAAGATCAACTGAGATAATATTGAGAGAAATCATCCATCTGTCTACAAAGCTATAAGATTTATTTTCCATATATTGCATATAAATTATGTAACTGAGTGGGAGATGAAGAATAGAGGTCGGAATCGGGCCATGACATCGCGCCATGGGGGGCCCCGGCAGCACGCACGGCGCGTGCAAGGAGCGGTGGAGGCACGGGCCAGGCGCGCAGCCAGCGCGCGACACTTGGCCGCGGCACAGCACCAGGCGGGCGCAGGTAGTGCGCGCGCAAGGGGGGAGTGCGCGACGAGGTAGAGACCGGGACAACGCCATTGTGCGGCACCTGAAAGCATCGGCACAGATCGCACAAGGGAGCAACGGGCGGTCGCGGCAGCGAGCGCTGGAGCAGGAGCGCGGCACCGACGCCAGGTACTACCCTATGCGGAGCGCCCGAGCGCAGGCGCAAACCCAGGAGCTGGAACGCCTAGCGCATGCTGGTCCTCGGCAAGGCCTGAGCTGCAGACGGGGCGGGCCAGGGGGTAGCCCGTCGCAACTCCGAAGTTAGATTTTTGAATTTCTGGACTTTTCTAGCCCGATTTAAATTTAAAATGCAAAATGGAGATGATGACCCAGAAGATGGAGGATTTAAATTTTAAATTCCTTACTTTTAGGAATTAGTTAGTTTTTATCCCAATTTTTAGGTAATCGGTTGTAATTATTTGCCCTATTGTGTGATTTATTGTTTCAATTTGGCTTTTATTACTATTAGTATGGAGATCTTGTCTATTTTGATATGCCATATTTTATGGAGATCTTATTTGTTTTATATATGTCATAATATTTTATTATCCATGTTAAGACCCTTTTTAATTTGCTTAGATCACATATGGTCTACATGAGACGGTCTTTTCGTGAATTAATTTGTTTTGATTACATGCGGGATCACATTTTATCAGTTCACGTGATAAGATTTCTCTAAGATGGATATAAGATATTGATTGATGGTGATATGACCCATCCGTTGTTGATTTATCAAAGTCAATTGATTTTTTTGGTGTCAGGGCTCATGGTATTGGCTTAGTTGTAATTTAGCAGTTATAGCAGCACTGTGTGCTCTCTGAATGTTGTGTTATATGACCAGTAAAACCATTTTAAAATTGTTTATGTAATCTATCACACTGCGTGGCTTGCATGATTTATTTTAAACAGTATGATCAAAAGCATGTTTTCTTTAAAGGCTTTTAACATATACATAGTACTGAAATGGTAGAGATAGAACCATATAGAAATTTAGTCAGAACAACATGTGAATATTCTTGTATGTTAGAAAACAACATGTGTTTTTCTTTAAAAATCCAGAACATGCATGAGAACTATATATATATAGGATTGCAGATTAGCACGTAGGGGTTTATATCCTACAATTTCAGAGGCAGACAATAGCCATAGGAAGAATTTAGAGTATTTGTACATACTGGATATATACATAAACATCTAAAGCATGATTTTGAACCCAGATGCTTCTACTTCAGTTAGAGATCTCAAGAAAAAAGATATTATGTCAAGGGATTTCAAAATTAACTAAATCACCTAATGCAAGCTTATCAAATAGAGATTTAGGACAGATTCAGAACTCTTTTAAAACCAATAACACCACAAGCTAATACTAAGAATTTCAGAATGCATAAGCATTGAACAAGAAAATCAAAGTGTTAAGAGAACTAGGATGAGGACTTAGCTTAACCAAAGCAGAACACGGCAGCACTTCTTGAACCATAAACTTAGCCTAGGAAACAAGTAGAAACCATTAGCACAATAAAATCAGAATACAAAGGAAGAAGAATGACTCAGCACAACAAATCACACAAGCTTAAAACACCTTTGAATTAATTGTAATACCCCGTCTTTTTAAATTCCGAAATAAATGATATTCGAACGCGAATATTAATTTCATATTGAATAATTTTAGTTAATTAATGAGAATCTAATCTAGTTAAAGGAATTTTGGTAAAAAAAAAATAGTAAATAAAATTTCTTGATTATATATTAAGAAATGTTATTATTAAGAATAGGTATCTACTTTGGAAATAATTAAGTATAAGTGTTATGTTTTGAGAACTATATTATGATATGCAAAGGTGCACACATTTTATAGTTAATGTTTTAAAATAGAACATTAGTCTATGTATATATATATATATTGCCTGCACGCCTAAAGCATATATATGTTATGTTGTTGAAAAAAAAAATTCATAGGAATGATATAAGCCATAAGTATAGATATAGGTATATGCTGTAGGAATTATCAAAACACGAAATGAAACCATACGCATGGTATACATATATATATTATGAAACTGCCAACTTGATATGTGGGAAGAATAAAGAGAGATAGAACACTGAGATGTATGCACATGTATACACAATTATAAATTAAGGAAAGCTAAGAAAGTAGAACTCTTACATTGAAATAATTACATAGAGATGTTTGGGCAGAATGGTGTATATTAGAAAGCATAAACAAAGACCTAAGCCTAATACATAAAGCTGCAGCAGCAGCATGTAACATAAGAAAAGCAGAAAATATTTCTATAAAGTGTAAGTCATAATCATACAAAAAGGAAAGAGGAAAAAGGAGGAAACATAAAGCATGGCAGTGGCAGCAGGGGGGGCTGCAGAAGTCTTGGTTGAGTGAAGGAGGCATAGACCACACTTCTACACTCTTTCTCATAAATCAGAATCTGCAAGGATATCAAGTTAGACCAATAGGATGGAAATAAGAAGTCATAAAGCTGCAGCAGCATGTTTAAAAGGAGAAGGAAAGAAAGAAAGCTATCTATAAGTGTAAGAGATAATCATTTTATATAGCCACTTGGTATGGAAAACCAAAGAAGGGAACAAAGTAGCCTTACTGCTGCAGAGGTAAAGCAGAAATCTTGGGCAGTGTGCTCGGTTGAGTGAGGGATAGAAGTCTTCCATCCATACCTTTCTTCCATGCCCTACAATAATAGCCTTAAGTCTATTAGAACTAGATACCAAGTCTTAAGCACTAAGATAAACAACACACACTCCAATCAACTATAAAAGGGGTGCAAGGCTGCCTTAGGATACGTTTAACACCACCCACAAATCAACACAAAAACACTCAAAAACACTAGCACAAGTGCAGCCACAATCTCATTCAAGAAGAAGTAGTTCAAGTAAAGGTAATGAAACTAAGTTCAGTTTGATACATAGTTTTAAAGTTCTGTATATATACACATGTTAATATCTCAGTTAATGGCCAGATTAAGAACTTCATATATATATGTTCATGGTGTGAATAACAAACCAAAAGTATCTATAAAACATAGACATAGTTCCGATTCTGCCTTCTCTTAAATCATTTAGAAAACAAGGTATAAGAATTTAAAATCCTTCAAGCCATTATCATTCTTTAAGGTCCAGAACATATGGATAACATTAAAACACAGATTTATGTAATCCAATCCTTCTTTTCTACCTCTCATTAGTTAAACTTAGAGGTATTTGAACTTGTTTTTGCTAGTAGGGACTGTGATATAGAGAGGATCTAGAACAACATGACAATAGATTCATGCTGTAACCACAATTAGACCCCAACACTATTTAGATTGTTTTAAAGACTGAAACTCAAAGATCAGATTATCAACCACTTGCAGAAATGCTTAAAACACCATAACTTGAATCTAGGAAAGGATAATGACATTTAAACTGATTGCAATACAAGAACTATACTAGAAATATCAAAAATCTAGAATTTAGAGCAGAAGGGGTGACTTAGCTGCTGTGTAAGGAGATGAGTTAATGGCAGACCCAGAAACGAAGCCAACCGCAGCCGCAACCTAGCAGCACCCGTCACAGAACATTAGAAGAGACTCCCTCAGTCACCAACTCGAGCCATTCCCTCAGAAATAAACCAGAAACATAATAATCAATCACAATATGAAATCAATACACATAGATACATGTCTTCAAGATACCGAAATTTAAAACACACAATGAAATTTATAAAATAGAGGATTCATTAAATCTCAGTCACTAATCAAGAAAACATTTTCAGATAAATTAGAAATTTGCCCAGCAAAGCATTTTAAGCTTTAATCTAAACCTGCAGATTCGAATTTTGAAACTTCAAAATGCTGAAATAGAGAATGAAATAAAATAAATGAAATCTAGGGTTTACCAAAACTGAAATCAAGATTCTAAACTGAAAATTTGGATTTGAAAACTAGAGAGAAATTAGATAGAATCCCAACATCAAGTTTCCTGTGAAAACTCCGACCGAGAGACAACCGAGGGCAGAGAGAGTGGGAGAACAGCCGCGTGCAACGGCAGCTTCAGGGGAAGCACCGAAGTGCCTGCCGTTGTTGCATTCCACCGAGAGCAGCTGAGTCTCTGTTGTCCAGTAGAGGAGAGTGCCGAGATCCGATCAAAGAGAAGAGAGATAGAGATTAAGAAAGATGTTGTAAAATTTCAGAAAAATAGGTAGAAATTAAACTAAAAAGAAATATACAAAGAAAAGAAAAGAATTAGAATTAGGAAATTTACCTTGAGTTCGCCGGCAATAGAGCTCCGGTGAGCTTCCCGACCCAGAACAGCCGCGAGTGGAGAGCTGGGAGGGAGCAGCGGCGAAGAGATTAGGAAGGATGGAGACAGTGGCGAGGGATGAGATGAAAGAGAGAAAGCAGAGAGAGTAGAGAGACAACGGCGGCGCGCCGGTGGAGAGCTTCGAGCAGGAAGCTGTGCCGACTAGGGCTGGGCGCCGCTGGAGAGGAGAGGGAGAGAGATCTATTAGTCGCGCGCCCGGACTCTGCCGGGGAGGGCGGAGGGTCGGGGCGTGACATTAATCCAACCGAATTAAACATGCAGAAATCAGAAGTAAAGATTTAGTGTAAAATTGGCTTTTCGAGATTGAAAATTAAAGCCTTAATCTAGAAATGGGAAAAGAAGAGAAGAATGTAAAGATGATTAGAAGAAGAAGAGGGAATGAAACTACTTAGAGGTTGCCGGCGACCGTCTGCCGCCACTGTTTCCACCACGAACGCCGACGAATTGTTGTCCAGTAAGGAGAACGAAGAACAAGGAGTTGGCGAGGGGAAGGAAGAACGAACGACACAGCAACAAGAAGAAATAAAGAACGAGGAGGGAGGCGGAGAAATGAAGAAGATAAAGGAGGATATGGAAATGGATTAGGGCTGTCGGGAAAGAAAGAAAAGGAGGAAGGGTTGGGACTCAGCCCTGCATGTATTTATAAATCCCTATGTTGCACTGGTTACGGCAATGGCAAATATATTGTACGAATGTGATTTCGGCATGTGTTTACTGAGTACTCTCGTACTCAGCCCTGCATGTATTTATAAATGTACAGGTTAAGTCGTGATGATGAAGTGGAAGGCTAAGCGGTGGTTTTTGTCAAAACTCTTAATGCTTTACTCTCGGTGGTTTATATGTCATCATACATGTAAATCTAGATATTGATCCAGTTTCCGCTGCCAGACCTTATTTAAGCTTTAAGAACTTAACTGTTATCTCATTCGAGTCGAACCATGTATTTCAGACTTGTGCTCGTTTTTCATGATTCAAGATATTGTTATAATCACTTATTCTGAGGCGTTTCCCGATTCTCATTCAAGTAAACGCTTTTGTTTCGTTTCATTATCCGTGTTTCCCTTTAAGTCACGTTTTCCTCGATTTTACTTAGAGAAGTGAAATGGGGACGTTACAGAGTGGTATCAGAGCCTCGTTTTGTGCTTGAAACCCGAGAGTCTTTTGAAATTCGTGTCTAGTATTGTTCCACTAGACACCTGAAACGAGTTAACAAAACCCGAGCACTTCCGTACATCACGCCCAGCAAGGAGAAGCTAAGCAGTTCATTTGAATATGAATGCTTTGGAACGGACATAATCCGTTACTTTGATTCCGAGAAATAGAAATTCAAAGTTCTATCGTGAACTTGGAACGCTTAGTGGTATAATTTCTTTTATAAAAAGAAAACATAAACGAGAATTTAGAAGAAACTTTCACAGATTACTCGGAAACGAGAACATCCCAACTAAAGCCAAATCCTAACCTACGGGAAATAAAAGGAAAAGACCTTTCCTTTCTTAAAAACCAATCCAGAAAAGGAGTCCGATTCAATAATGTATCGTTCCTAGCGATAAAATTTAGAAAGGATAAATCATTAAGTTAATCAGTAAGTAAAATTAAGTATCCGAAATTAATAAGTCACGAGAATAAGAAAGTACTATGCTAAAAGACTTATAAAGTTTTAAGTGTTAAGAATAAATCGAAAGTGCTTTAGCACTCAACTAGACTATATATATATATATAGAATGAGAATAGATGAAACTGATTAAATTTTATTTTTTCTTTTTTTTCTTTAGATGGCGAGGATGATACGTACTGTGAGGAAGAGAGTATCACCGAGAGCTTCCCCGGCTATCATACTGAGAGCCTATTTGACCTATGCGCCGTGCATGGGAGACGACCTAGGAGAGTTCCTATCTCACTATAGGAGGATGTGGGAGGCAGCATTGCCTCATGGTGCCACAGGCCTAGACGGGATCTTGCGGTTGATCCAGCTGCTGCCGACCGACTGGCAGGGTTGGGCTAGGATGACTTCTAGGGACTTTATCCATCCCGTTGGCAGGAGTTTTGAGCGGGAGGGAGACTTTCCGAGGTTTATTGCTACACTCCACTACCACTACGACGCCTTTGGCAGAGCACCTATGGGACCCTATAAAAATACATAGAGTGTACACATTTTAGCTAAACAAATTTCATACGCAACCTGTCACCAGCATTTTTAATTAGACAGTAATCAAGACTCTCGTATTAGATTACCCTAAGATGAATTCCTCAATTAAGAACAATGATTCGTAATTAATAAATCAATTCCTAGAGTTGCTTAATCATCTAACTATGTATTCGATAATTAAGCGGTAATTCTAACTCACGTATTTGAATTACACAATAGAAAAATCACAATTAACAACGAATATAATTCCTACGTTTCCGATTTGGAATTATTGATGATTAAACCCTAGGTCAAATTCTAGATTTATTTCTCAATCACATCTAGAATACAAAGGTAATTAAATGGTGATCAAGCATTCAATTCGATTACGCACAAGTTTAATCAATAAAGAATGAATCAAGAACAATCAACAATTAATCAAGAAATCCATAAAACTAGGTAGAGAAAAACAAATCAATCCATTCAATATTCAAAAATAAGAGACACTTACTAAGAATAAATCTTGGATTGACCGTTAATCTCACCCTCAATCCTTCATCCCCATGCGAAATTACAATGAAAATTAAATAATCTAAGTGTTCTAGGGTTTGAAAGAGAGAAAATATGAAAAGAGGGATTGAAAATACGCCCAAAAACGGACTTTAAATAGCATAAAACGCGTCCAAAAATCACGCCCAGCGCCCGCGGAGGGTCCAGCGGGCGCTGGGCTCGCGTTTCTGTCCCAGCCGAGTCACAGGTCCAGCCGGCGCTGGGGTCCAGCGGCCGCTGGCCCCTTGTCGCTGGTCCTCGCGTGCAGCAATTTTGTTTCGGCTCGTTCTCTCTCGTTTGAACTCTGATTTTGGATCCGTTTGCGGCGACGGACTCCTATCGAGATGAATTTTAACCCTATGCTATTCAAGATTCATCATTACAACTCAATTTCGCGTCAATTTCCACACCAAACAACCTACATGCAATTATGATAACCGGGCGTAAATACGAACAAAAAAAATATAAAAAATGAACCTAAAACTATGAAACGAGACTCGAAAGGTCGTGTAAAAACATGACAAAAAGAGGTAGTCGAAGTTCGTGTAAAGAGGTATGAATGGATGTTAGCTCGCCTGCTAATGTTGATTTGATTCGAGCATGTTTATGATTTGTTTTTGCTTGAGGACAAGCAAAGGATTAAGTGTGGGGGGGTTGTTTGTTATATTTTTGTCGTTGACTTAGTCGTGTTTCGTGTCTCGAGTCGTGTCTTTTCGGTTATTTTATTTCTTGTTTTTGTGTGTTTTTATGTCGGGTTGTTTTCGGTTGTGAATTTGATGTAGGTGGTGGAATCGTGCCCAAATGGAGTGCCAAAGTAGTGCGAATGGTCCGAGGGTGTTTTTCGGGCGAGTCGGGGTCGAACCAGAGCTGCGGGAGACGAACCGAGCGTGTAACGGGCAACCAAGGCCACCCCGTGGGCACTGGGCATGCCACGCCCGCTGGGGTGGCGAAGTGGAGTTGGGCAGAAGGCTGGGTCCAGCGTGCGCTGGACCCCAGTTTCCGCTGCCAGACTTTATTTAAGCTTTAAGAACTTAACTCTTATCTCATTCGAGTCGAACCATGTATTTCAGACTTGTGCTCATTTTTCATGATTCAAGATGTTGTTATAATCACTTATTCTGAGGTGTTTCCCGATTCTCATTCAAGTAAACGCTTTCGTTTCGTTTCATTATCCGTATTCTACATAGAGAAGTGAAATGGGGACGTGACATTTCCGGAGCATATAAACAGAATAGGAATTCATGTTTCTGTCCAGTGGAGCATTTATTTAAAGAAGAGAACAAATTTTAGATTATAGATTAAATGCAGACATTAAATCAGAAAATAAGCATGTCCAGAACATAAACATCAACTTTGAAATAAGTTCAGAACCTAAGTCTGTTGTGATACTTATTCCAGAGACTTAAAGAATTACAGATCATCGCATAGTCATAAAGAATCAATAGGCTGTTAACCACTATACAACCCAAACCAGAGACTTAAACTGTAATTAAACATGGCACTTAGCTTAATCTGAGGACTTCCGTTGTCTCGGTGGGGAAGAGACTGCAGGGCACCCACTCCAACCAAATTTCCAACACCACCAAACCCTTTCAAAACCAGAAAGGAAACAAAATTAATCAGAAAATTTAATCTTAGTTTAATTCTCTAAACATGCAGAAGCAAATTGGGGTTTAAAATTTAAAACAGAAAATGAAAGCTAGATTACCTTCTTGGAAAGAAAATCAGAAATCAAAGCTCACTGGAGGGAGGAAGGGCCGAGTAAAATCTGGAACAGAGAGTAAGGAACAGAATGAGAGAGATGAGTGGTGGAACGATGGAGATGCTTGATGGCTGTTGTAGTTACCTTGCAGTCGAGAGAAAACAGAGGGAGTAGAGTAGAGTAGAGGCAATGAGGGCCGAGAGAGAAGGTAGAGACAAAGAGCGAGAGGAAAAGAAAAAGAGAGTGAGTAATAGAGACAGAGAGACAGAAGAGAGGAGAGGGCGAGAGAAGAGAAACGGTGAGGGAGAGGAAAGGAAGAAGTTTGTGTCTGGGAGGAAGAAAGAGTAAGAGTGAATTAGGGTAGAACTTAGGATTTTCTAGACATGGGCCGGGTGGAACAAAGTTTGGGCTGAAATTTTATTTGTTGTTTTTGGGCTTTAAGGGAGTGATTAAGAATTATGGGCCGAAATAATTTGTAGTGGGCCGAAAATAATTAAGTTGGGCCCAGTTAATTATTTTAGGATAATTAATACTTAAACTAATTAATTAAATTAATTATTAAGCTCACTTAATTCAATTAAATGGACTAGTTTAAACATTTTAATAAGATAAGATTTAATTAAGATGGAGTTACATCAATTAGAAATGTTAAATGTTAAAGAAAGGATAGTAAGATATATACTCCTTAAGTAATTATATTTAGGGTAATATATGAATAGTACCCACTTTTGTAACTTTTATTTCAAAAATGTCCTACTTCTAAAAACCATAAGAAAAATACCCAATTTTAGTATGAACTACCCATTTTACCCTTATTTAACATAATTTCTCTATTATCAATATAGTTAAAATTAATTAACACTTCAAATGAAATAAATCATGCATTTCTATCAAGCCCATCACACTTCTGTAACATATTAACCAACTTTTATACCTTTTTGACCGATAAGCTACCGGGTTATATCCACCGGAAGTTTTAGGGACCACGTCCAACCACTCGGAGCATCGTATGGTTTCCAGCCGTAGATTCCTTCAACAGCCTTCAGCACAGTCCTCGTTCGTTTCCTACCCAGGGCGTAACAGTATATTGTTGGTAAAGAAGAAACGGAATAGAATGAGCAAAAGCCCGATCTTTTATTAAGGAATTATATAATATATATTACAACATAAGTAAATCTCCTTTAGGTAGGAGACAAACTTGTTTAGCTACCTCTGGTAGCTGAAATAAAATGTTGGTCCCGAAAGAGCAAGGTTTGGTGTATGGGGGGGGGGGGGGGAATACACCAAATACAAACTTTTCAATTTACTTGACAAGTTATGTGAGAGTTCAAGCTATTCTGTATAAGAAATTGCTCGAAGATGACTAGACAGATCGATATGCAGATCGATAGCAGTTTTAGTCCAAATAGATTACTCTCTTAGTGATAACACTTAGCTAATAATAAGAGTGAACTTATTACTTTCTAAGTGTTTAGTGTGTGCGGAATAATGGTGGATTAGTGATTGCTCTTGTTTAGAAAACCTTAGAGATTATACAGATTGTTAAAGAGATTGATTGAGATGCAGATCGAATGCTAGTGTGGAAGATATAGAATAATAAACAACAGAAATTAAATATGCAGGAATGTAAAGTACACAGTTGTTTAACGTGGTTCGGGAAATCCCTACGTCCACGATCTGGTCAAAACTAGACCAGATTATCCACTACTAGGATACTCTGCTTCTTTATACTCGTGGAGAACGAGTCACAAGTATCAATCACAGCTAGAGAGATACTTATGCACGAAATAAGGGTCGTGTCCCTTTACAACAGATTACCTCTACGTTACCACTAGAAAACTACTAGCTAGCAGGGTGATCTCCTTTCTCTCGATAAGAAAGACTTGAATCGAGGTGGTTGGTGTGATGTAGAATCACAGAGTGTTGAAGCTCTAAGTCTGGATAGCAGATTGATTGCTTGAGAGTATGACAACAGTATAGCTCGCGTATGTGTTCTGTATGTCTCCAGATTTTTGAACTTCGACTATATAGGCATTGAATTTGAAATTCTAGCCGTTGTTGATTGGTGTGAGATAGATGGTATATTGCCAATCAATGACTTCCATCATATCTGTTCTTGCCATATAGGAAAGGTTGACTCAATCTTTGAGTTATGGAAAGCAGATTTTCTAACGGTCTCTTTCCTTCTATATGTTAACCGAAGGTCTTCTTTCCAATCCCAGTTGGATGGACTTTTAATCTTGACGTGGCAAGAGCATATGATGTGTAGGATGATGTCAGCTAGTGGATTGCTGATTCAGTCGTTCTGGTTCCTCGCTTTAGGCATCGATCTGGTCGCTGTCTGTTACAGCAGATCGATTCCTTTTGGCGTAAAAAGTTGACCTTCATCCTATTCTAAGTTGAGATTGACTTCTATAGGAACATCTCCTTTACATTTCAAGTCATCTCCTAATCTGTTCCATAACAGTATTCACTTTATCTCTAGTGATCTGTTTTTACACGTAGAACAGTTTAAGCTCTAAAATAGCTAAGTGTGTTTCGAAAGACCATCATCAAAACTAAATACCTTAGGGTTCCCAACATAAAAACTCGCATAAATTAGTAAGAGAAATACAATGTTTATTATGAAGAAAGCTCAGAGGATTTTTGATGATCTTCACTCTCTCCAATTGCTTGTTTATATACGAGGCGAGAAGCCTCCTATTCCCCCCCATTATTGCCTCGGATTCCTTATCCTTTGTATGATGCTTCTTCACGTGAATGTCACGCCCGCTTTCTACTAATTCTAGTAAAGTCGGGGACATGACCAATGAAAAGAATAAATGACAAGAGAAAGACGATAAATATTCCCTTCATAACATAAAGTAAGGACATATCCCGTAAAACGGGAAGTCAGAGTCATACGCTCGTTACATTACATAACAGAATTTAGAGTTTGGTTTCGGATCTATTACATATAAGTCTAGCAGCGGAAAATGCAGGATCGCGTAATAAAATTCTACGTGTATGAAGACACGTAGAACCCCCAAGAGTCAGCTACTAATGAGTTCGACAAAAAGCACGATCTAGCATCCACGTCTTCTTCATTCTT
>JAPKLX010004400.1:0-10049 GCA_026898415.1 Leonotis leonurus | reverse complement strand
GACTACGATTGTTCGATTCAGTATCACCCCGGAAAGGCCAATGTGGTAGCTGACGCACTTAGCAGGAAAGGTGAAGGAATACTTGTTGGTCCCGAAAGAGCAAGGTTTGGTGTATGGGGGGGAATACACCAAATGCAAACTTTTCAGTTTACTTGACTGATTCAATCAGAGAGATGTAAGCTTTCTGAATTACAGATTGCTCAAGGTGATAGAATGAATTGATTTTCTAATCGATTAGATTCTATCCAAATAGACTCTCTCAAGTGAGATATACACAGCAGAAAGTAAGCGTGAACTTAAATTCCAGCAATGTATTGTGTGCGGAATAATGGTGGACTTAGTCGGTGCTCTTGTTAAGAAAACCTTTTGAAAACTTAATCGAGTATTTAGAGGTTGATTAAGAATGCAGATTTGAATGAGTATGATAGATGCAGAATAAAAACAACTGAATATTAAAATGCGGAATTTAAATGACACAGTTATTTTTACGTGGTTCGGGAAACCCCCTACGTCCACGGTCTAATCCAAACTGGATTAGATATCCACTACTAGGATACTCTTCTTATTTAACCTCGCTGAGAACGAGCCACAAGTTCCAATTACAAAACCTTATTGAAACTTATGCACGAATAAGGGTCGTGTCCCTTTACAACTTACAGAAAACTACTGTAAACAGGCTATCTTCACGTTAATCCACTAGAAAACTACTAGCTAGTAAAGATCTCCTTCTTCTCTCGATAAGACAGACTTGAATCGAGGTGAGTTGGTGTGATTACTGTCACGAACAGGTTGAAGCTTAAGTCTGATATGGAGATAGGATGCTATTTCTGCAGTATATCGCTGTGTATCTTATATTTCAGACTTTAAATCTTCAAACATATATAGGCTCTGAATTTGAAATTCTAGCCGTTTGTTGATTGGCGTGATTTGATTTGTTAATTGCCAATCAATCATATCTCTTATTTCCTTGTAGAGTTGTTGATTGAATCTTTCATGAATGGTAAGCAGATCATCTGTGATTGCTTTCCTTCTTCATATCAATCAGTGATTCAGTTTCTATTTCTTCGATGGAAGGTCTTTAATGCTTTATGGACAGGTTTGGTTCTGCTCTTTCTGTTTTGCTTCAAACCTTCTGGTTGTGTCCTCTCTGGTCTAGTGTCCTTCTGGTTGGATATTGTCTTAGACACTTTCTGGTTGAAGTACTTTCTGGTTGAAGCTTTTCTGGTTCAACTTTCTGTTAAAGTTGACTAGCTTCATTTTGAGACTTCTGGTTTGAGACTCTCTGGTTTAGCATTCTGTCTTGAGACTTGCTGGTTTTGAGACTCTCTGGTTTAGCATTCTGTCTTGAGACTTGCTGGTTTTGAGACTCTCTGGTTTAGCATTCTGTCTTGAGACTTGCTGGTTTTGAGACTCTCTGGTTTAGCCTTCTGTCTTGAGACTTCTTCTATCGTTCTGTTTGAACCAGCTTCGACTATCTGTTATGCTGAAATCAAAAAGGTACAGAACGTGTATAATACCAAGTGTGTTTTTGAAAAATCATCATCAAAACTTAGAATATTTTATGGGGTTCCCAACAATTTCCCCCTTTTTGATGATGTCAAAACCACACTTAGTCAGAGAAAACAATGTAACTTGTATCATGTTCTGGACAGATAGATTAATTGTTATTTAAGATAAATAACAGTAAATAACAGAGAGATAAGAGAACTCCAAATTCATTGATGTATGAATTGATGAGTACAAAAGATCAACAGATATAACAGAGAGACAAAAGCAGAAGATACAAGAATCTATCTAAGAAAACCATCTTGCTGCTCCTCCCTTCTTCATCTTTTCCCTCTGTGCATCAGATACCAGCTGGATGCTTTCATAGATCCCATCTCTAACTCTGGCATAGTTAGGATCATGATTATCTATTTTGTATCCTTTGATCTTGGCCAGCTGGTTGATGTAATTCAGAATGTAAGTCTTGTCTGGAAGATTACTGCCTGGTATAGTTGGGCAGATCATGAATTCTTTCTCTGGTGCCTTCAGCTGGATTTTGGCATCAGAAGCAGCTATTCTGATCCTCTGTATAAGCTCTTGATCACCAAAATTCTCCAGATAGCGAATGAAATCTTCATCTGGTGTAGATTCTGAGTATATAGGCTCCTTCAAAAAATATATGTTTAAGATAAATCCTTGCTTAACCTTTTCCCAGTCAGTTTGATCATTCTCTGGAACCCATGCGTCAGTTGGTGTCTTCTTTTGCAGGGATAGGTTCCAGGAGAATGGTTTCTTCTTTTTCTTCTTGGACTGAGTGGTAGAAGCAGATGATTGTTGCTGTGAGCGCTCTGTTGATGAGGGCGAAGAGAAGGGAGATTGGAAGGATTTCTCTTTAGCCTCCTGGGCAGCCAGTTTCCTCTCCCTCTCTGCCTGTTCCTTGTAGAACTGCGCTCTGAACATTGGATCACAGGCTTGATCCATGCTCACTCCAAAAAGCAGCAACTCTGCTATCTGGTCCCCTTCATCTATAGGCTTCTTGCCTTTGTCTTTGGGGGTGTGAGATGTAGTTTGAGCTGGTTCTGATCCTAGAAGGGTAGGATCAGGTCTTGGAGGTGTGGTTGATCTGGGTTGAGTTGCTGGTACAGATACTTCTTGTGCTGGTGTTTCTGTTCCAGCATCTGTTGCTTCTGTTAAGCCTTTGCTGCTTTTACCTCCCTTTCCTCCAGAGATTTCCCCCTTTTTGACATCATCAAATAGGGTATTGATGAGTGTACGCAAAGAGGTAATCTCCTCAGTCATTTGTGCCATCTGTTGTTCAGCATTTGTTTTGAACCCGAGCAGAAAATTAACTGTCTGGTCAGTGTCATTGAGTTTCTGCTCGAGCCTGCTGTTCATGATTGACAAAGTCTTGTCATAGGTTTCTTGAAGGTCTTCTACAGCAGCAAGACGGTTGTTCTGTTGCTCAACCTCTTCTGGGTTTGGATAAAGGACATCATTTAAGACAGCGACCTGGTTTTTCCGCATCAGCTCCACAAATTTCTCTTTTTCAAAAAGAGCTAGATGGGAGTGGATGGACAGGTCAGTGTCTTCTTTGAGTTGAGCAGCGAGTGTATTTCCTTTCTGTTCAACAGCAGCACTGATTGATTCATTTTGTTTAGCCAGCAGGTCAGCAAGCAAGGCAGTGGCCTTTTCTGCTTTTTCGTCTATTCCAGTTAGACGGAGATTGATCTTGGCTTGACCTGCTTCAGTTGCTGCTCTATCATCATCCATCTTCTTGTTCAGATCATCCCTGATCTTTCTGATTTTGCTTCTGAGGTCCTTGTCCATGTCATTTACATAATCCTTCTGATGCTGATTAAAATCAGAGAGGATCTGAGTGGCCTTCTCTTGTATGGAGTTGCAGACATCAGTCATGTGGTCTTCAACTCTAAGAGTAATGAGATTGTCGAGTTGATAATTGTTGAATGTGTTGGGCTCTCGTTCCAAAAGTTCTTCCATGGTATAGAAGTTAACGTGTTTCTTCAGCTTCTGTGCAGCACCATGTGTGTAGATTTCATCGCTGGGTTCTCCGCCAATGTGCTGGCCCACTGGTTCGTCATCACTTAGATCAAGGTCGATGACAGGTGGTTTCTTCGTAGGCTGCTTCTGAGTCTGTGCTGCTGCTGGTGATGATTGGTGGTCTGTTGGAGAAGCCTCTTGAGCTGCAGACGGTGTTGTCTCCAGATTAATGTTCAAGCTCTCTGCTTCTTGTTTCATGATGCCAGAGATGAGCTGTTTGTATTCTGTTCGAATGTCTTGGACGGTGGAGACTTGTAGTAGACTCAGCAGTGTTACTTCTTCCTTCTTTAAGTCATCGATTGTTTTGAGTTGAAGCAATGCATCAAATATATAATACTCGCTGTCCTTGACCAGCAAGTAAAATTTGACGCGTGTTGCTGCTCCTAAGCTTTCTGGGAGCAAGTGAATTCCAGGAAATTCTTGAAGCACAGAGTGTTTGGCTTCATTTTCCAGCAAGTTGATAACACTTTCTGCTTGCTGTTTCCTTTCTTCGGCTTCATCAGCAGATGATCCTTCCTCATCATCCTCGCTGATCCTTTCCATCCGAGGTGGAGAAGGTGTAGCTGTTCTGGCGGGAGAGAAGTCTTTCTGGCTTGTTTCTGGTTGCATCTCCTCTGTATGTTCTGTTGTTGGAGTTTCTGGTTGTTCTGTTGCTGCTGGTGTGGTTTCTGCTTCATGTTCTGGCATATCAGATTGTTTCTCTGTTGCTGCTGCTGGTGGTGATGGTTCCTGCACTTTCTGAAGTCTTCTCTTCTTCTGTTTTGGCAGGGAGGCAGAAGTTTCTGTCTCCACAGAACTGCCTCGCTTTCTGGCTGCCTTTACTTTGACTACCTTCTCCTTCTTCTTCTCCACACCTTTAGTAGGTGGAACCCAAGTAGGGTTGGAACTACCCATTTCCAGTGCAGCAACACAGTGTACCTCGTCTGGTATCTTGTTGAAGAATTGTGGTGCTAGTCCCAGAGACATTTCCAACTGGTGTTGGTCCTTGGGAATAGAGTGGTGGATATTGTATTCCTCAGCGTCATCCCAGATGTTCTGCTTGAAAAACCTCTCAATCATCAAGCTGATCTTTGTGGAGTGTCGCAGATTCCTCCTAACTTCCACAGAAGTGCCTCTGCCTCTGCTGTCTTTAGTATAGGTGACCAGCTTTGCTTCTTTGGCCATGAGTTCAAATAGAATCCTGCTCCAGTTCACTCGAAGATTCAGAACAATGGCAGTGAGGATTCTGAACTTCTCAGGTGTTACTTGGTCATATGTTCCACTGTGATTCAGGAAAATCCTTTGAACCAGTTCAAGGAGCAACTTGTATCCAGGTTGAAGCAGAGATCTCTGGAACATCCTTCCAGTATACTTTATCGGTACCACCATTACCATTTCCACTGCTTCTTGCAATTGTGCAGAAGTGATCTCTTCCAAGGATAAACCTTCATCCTTCAGCCTATAAGCTTGGTTAATCATCTCTATCACGTTGTAGGGAGTTTTACTTGTTCTATCCCCAATCGGCATCAAGACATTGGCTTCAAAACCATGCTTGTCATTTTGCCATGTCAAATAGAAAGAAGCCACTTGCTTTCCCAGAAACATCTTGGGATGTGAAGCGACGATGTTGCAGAACCCTTACATCAAAAGAACATTCACACAAGCATATACATTTTCATCAGTTTATATGAACAAACATAGATATTTGCACAAATACGGTAAGAATAGCAGTACACAGGACAAGGAGTCACAGAATATGCAATGAACTTCAGAAATAAATTGAAAAACCTTTGCAGCGTGAAACCATGGCAAAAATTTCATCAAGCTTTCGAAAACCATGAGATTCAAGAACAGCATACGGTTCAGGTGAGAGAAAATTCTGAACCTCAGCTACGTGTTGCAGAAAGAGTGAAGTTGGTGGTGCCATAGTCAAACGCAAAGAAGTTTTTGCAAAGAAGTTGCAGAGAATTTTGAAATGCTTAAGTGCTTAGAATTTTGAGAGTGCTCAGTGCGATGAAAGTGAGGGTGAACAGTTTAGAGAAGATATCGCACATATATATAACAATAAAAATAATGAGAAAAGAAATTCGAAGAGTTGAAAAGATTTTCTCCCTTTTTAGATTTTTCCGCTTCAAGATTTGTTTTGCTGCCTTTCCTTGCGTGAGATAGACGCTCTAGAACCTAGGGTCTATATGCGAGCGTGTGCGTATCTCTTACTTTTGGCAACTTTCCTTTTTCCTGTTTCTTGCAGGGATTTCCTCGATCCCAGTTCCCAAGGTTGTGCTAATCATGACGAAAATAGAAGATTTATTAAATCTAGGGTAAAAATATCTTTTACAGTCCTGTAACCTAGGGGAGTGACGTCTTTTATCTTGACGCTTCAATTTCCTTAAAAGTTCCCCCTTGACTTAGCATTTAGGAAATAATTTTCACATGGCTTTTTCGTCAATTAATGGAGAAAATTATGCCACGTGTATTTTATTTCAACTGAGCTTTCTGTCGTTCTTGTAATTAGCTTTCTGGTCTTAGCTATCTGGTGACTTTCTGGTATTCTTCATCCAGACTGAGTAGTCCAAGTTTTCCACATAGCATCTTAAATCTTTCTTCTGGTAAAGCTTTAGTTAAGATATCAGCACGTTGGATGTCTGTATGAATCTTCTCGATCTTGATGTGCTTTCTCTCTACATGGTCTCTAATAAAATGATGTCTCACATCGACATGTTTGCATCTTGTGTGGAGTACTGGATTCTGTGTTATGGCTATAGCGCTTGAGCTGTCACAAAATATAGGTATCTCCTTCACATCAATCTCATAGTCTCTTAGTTGCTGCTTCAACCATAGTATCTGTGCACAACAGCTTCCAGCAGCCATATATTCTGCTTCTGTGGTTGATGTAGCAACAGATGTCTGTTTCTTTGAAAACCAAGATATCAACTTGTTTCCAAGAAATTGACACGTTCCAGAGGTAGACTTTCTGTCCAATTTGCATCCTGCATAATCTGAATCAGAATAGCCTGTAAGCTCAAAGTTATCATCTTGTGGATACCAGAGACCAATGTTAGCTGTTCCCTTAAGATATCTAAGTATCTTTTTGGCAGCTTCCATGTGTGATTCTTTAGGATTGGCTTGATATCTGGCGCAAACTCCAACAGCATATGTGATATCTGGACGACTTGCTGTAAGGTATAGCAGAGAGCCAATAATTCCTCTGTATTGTGTGATGTTTGCTGGTTTTCCTTCTGGGTCTGGATCTATCTTTCCATTTGATTGCATTGGAATTTTAACTGTTCTGCTGTCTCTCATTCCAAACTTGACTAGCAGATCATTGATGTATTTTGCTTGATTAACAAAGATCCCATCTGGTAGTTGTTTTACCTGCAATCCTAAAAAGAAATTCATCTCACCCATCATGGACATTTGGTATTTGTTCTTCATTAGTTCTGCAAATTTGTCACACAGATAGGGAGATTGTGATCCAAAGATTATGTCATCGACATATATCTGGACCAGCAGAATATGTTCTTTGACTTTGATGATAAACAGTGTCTTGTCAACAGAACCTCTTCTGAAACCTGATTCTAGTAGGAAGGTTGATAATGTTTCATACCACGCTCTGGGTGCCTGTTTCAACCCATAGACAGCTTTGGCTAGTCTATATACTCTCTGGTCAGGATTTTCTTCTTCAAAACCAGGTGGTTGCTCAACATACACTTCTTCTTCAAGTATGCCATTAAGGAATGCACTTTTAACATCCATTTGGTATACTTTGAATCTCTTGTATGCAGCATATGCTAGAAATAGCCTAATTGCTTCCAATCTGGCCACTGGTGCAAAGGTCTCATCAAAGTCGATACCTTCCTGTTGATTGTATCCCTTTGCGACTAGTCTAG
Source organism: Leonotis leonurus (assembly GCA_026898415.1). NCBI lineage: Eukaryota > Viridiplantae > Streptophyta > Magnoliopsida > Lamiales > Lamiaceae > Leonotis > Leonotis leonurus. Next base: position 2,637 of record JAPKLX010004400.1, on the reverse strand, counting down.
CCTTGTTTCTAACTACTTCTCCATTCTCATCTCGTTTGTTTTTGAATACCCATTTCACACCTATTACTCCTTGATGTTTTGGTCTGTCTACCATATACCAGACTTGGTTTCTCTTGAACTCATTGAGTTCTTCTTGCATTGCTATGACCCAGTCTGCATCTCTAAGTGCTTCATAGGTGTCAGAAGGTTCAACACGTGATAGATAACAGCTGAGAAGTGCACTTTCTCCATGCATTCTTCTGGTTCTCACTCTATCTGTTGGGTTCCCAACAATCTGTTCAGAAGGATGATTTTCTTGAATCCATTTCCTTCTGCTAGATATCTCCTCTTCTGATATCTCTGGTTCTGGTTCACTTGCTGGGTCCTCAAATTCTGGATGAGAAGTTTGAAAAGGATTTTCAGTTTCTGGTTCCTCTTGATCATTATTCCAACCATTTGAATCTCTTGATTCTTCGGATTGATCTGGTTCTGGCTCATTAGTATAGTTTCCTCCTTCTGGCTGATTGTCTTCTGGTGTAGTTAAGGTTGTCTGTTCTGTTCCCCCTTGCTGCAGGCTTACTGCTTCAGCACTGGTTGGAACTTCAACTTCATTCTCTTCTGATGTATTCCAGATTAGAATATCTTCTAACAGAATCTCTTTTGCTTTCTGGTTCTTGTTCTGGATTACTTTCTCGTTTTTGTTCTGGTCTTGTTCTGGTGTTTGATCAGCATCTAGGTCTCTGTCACTAATAACAGATTCATCAAAAACAATATGAGGTGTTACTTCCACAATGTGAGTCCTCTGGTTAAAAACCCTGTAAGCTTTGCTAACATCAGAATATTCTAAGAATATTCCTGTATCAGCTTTGCTATCAAAAGTTTTCAACTGAGATTTCCCATTATTGTGAATGTAACACTGACAGCCAAAAGAACGAAAATAATGAATCCTGGGTTTTCTGTTGTTCCATATCTCGTAGGGTGTCTTCCCATGTCTGATTGTAACAACTGATCTGTTCTGTGTGTAGCATGCTGTATAGATGGCTTCTGCCCAAAATTTCTTTGGTAATCTGGTTGCATTTAGCATAGTACGAGCTGCTTCTTTTAATGATCTGTTTCTTCTCTCAACTACTCCATTCTGTTGAGGAGTTCTTGCAGCAGATGTCTGGTGAGTGATTCCCATCTGGTTGCAGTATTCCTCAACCTTCTGGTTTAGGAACTCTGTTCCACGATCTGTTCTGATGGTGGTAACAGAAACTTCCTTTTTCTTGGTGATCTTGTTGAGAAAGTTTGGCAGCTTCTCCAGAGTTTCGTTCTTCTTATACAAGAATATTACCCAAGTAAATCTTGAATAATCATCAATGATGACTAGAGTATATTTCCTACCATTTATACTTAATGGTTTAATGGGTCCAAATAAGTCTAAATGTAGTAACTCTAGTATTCTGGTTGAGCTCTGGGCAGACTTGCTTGAAAAGGATGTTCTGGTTTGCTTTCCAGCTTGACATGCTTCACAGATGTGATTTTTGTCATAGACTTGTTCTGGCAATCCTTCAACTAGTTTCTCTCGTGCAATCTTATTGATTGATTTGAAGTTGAGATGGCTTAATCTTTTATGCCATAGCCAGCTAGTTTCTGACACTGTCTTAGTGACCAGACAGGTCTCTATCTGGTTGTTCCATTGCACAATATATAGTCTATCCTGCAATATTCCGGTAAGGAGTACCTCATCTCCTTCCTTGTTCTTCACCAAACAATTGTTAGCATTGAAAATGATCTGATTACCATTGGTGCAGAACTGACTTACAGAAAACAGATTGTGGCTAAGACCTTCAACATATGAAACATTTGAGATGGTGGTCTTGCCAACTTTTATGTTTCCATATCCTCTGGTATATCCTTTTGAATTACATCCAAAAGTGACATGAGGTCCTGGTTTCTCTATGTAGTCTGATAGTAGGTTTTTGTCACATGTCATGTGTTTTGAACAGCCACTATGAATTATCCAGATTGATCCTTTTGCAATCTTGCTTCTTCTTGCAGCCTTCTGGTCCTGCAATTAAATAGATTTAGCTACCCTTTATTGTCTGGGTGCTTGGTTATTAGCAAAGATCCCTTTTTGAATCCAGAATAGCTTTAAATTCGGAACAGTAATGTAGCTGGTGATAATATTCCCATTCTCATCAACAATGGACTTTGAGTGAAGAACAGATGGATGGTATCTCTCTGATCCTTTGCTTTCTGCTTTCTTCTGTGATGTCCTGTTGACTTTATTTTTGGGCTGTTGTTTAGATTCAGTGTAGTTAGCAGGATGTCCTTTGATTTGATGATATTGTCTGTTACCAGCTTGTTTAACCATCATCTTCTGGGGAAGATCTTTCTTATTTTTCAAGTTTATTACTTGATCTGGTATCTGTCTTCTTTCTGGTACGAATTTCATTGGACCTGCTGCTTTTTCTGTGTGACCTGGATATCCTAATCCAGAGGTGCCCTTTTGCTGCATGTTAATTAGCAGTTTAGCACGTTCATCACTCTTGTAGATCATTTCTTTTCCTTTCTTGATCTTCTCTTCAGCAATGTTATTCCTATTTATAAGATCTTTGACTTTTGAGTTCAAGGAATGAATCTCACTGTCTTTGCTCTTGATCTGTTCTTCCAGAA
>JAPKLX010001602.1:0-19514 GCA_026898415.1 Leonotis leonurus | reverse complement strand
CTAAGAAGAGGTACAGAACATGTATAGTACCAAGTGTGTTTTGTAAGAGCATCATCAAAACTTAGAATATTTTATGGGGTTCCCAACACGCCGCCTGTTCAAACTCCAGTAGGCATTCCGCACGTTTCGGTGGAACCTTCCTCCGTTCAAGTTCCAGTGGAATCCCTGCCAGAAGAAGTTATTACTGCTCCTCCTCCAGTCCCTTCAGAGGTCGTCCCTGATGAACCGCCGGTGGTTGACACTCTTAAACCACCAGTAACGACTGTTGTACTGGTTGAACACACTCGAGCATCGCTGCCATCCAGATCATCCTCTCCGCCCGCCGCTCCTGCTCGCAAGCTCGCTACTAGGGGCTCTAGACTACCGACACACCATAGTCTGGCCAAGAAGTCAAAGGGTCCCATCCCCACTGTTGTCATTCAAGATGACAGTGAAGACGGAGTTTCTTCAGCTCCAAAGCACCCGCGACTTCTCTCTGCTGCCGATGTCAAGGTTGAACCAACTTCTTCCGCCACTCTCACTGCCAAAGGCAAACAGGTGGTGCAGATTTTGGAGCCCTCTGATGCTCCCGACCTTTCGTTGGATGCTGAAGAAGCTCTCAGCCTCCAATTCTACGATGAAGTGGCTGCGGTTAAGTGGAAACGACTTCGTAACATTCCATGTGTAAGTGAGTGCACTGCTGATGAGACCACGTTTGAAGAAAACAATCTGCTATCCTTCTTCCGCTCCAGAGGGTTGTTGGGTATGGTTTTCGAACTCCCTCCTCTACTTAAATCTATTGTGCGTCACTTCTATTGCAATCTACATCGCTCCTTTGGTAATCGCTCCTCTCCCAAGTTTGGCAAAGTGTATCTCTATAATTCCGTCTTTGATTTCTCGGCGGAGGCCATCAACACTGCACTTGGTCTTCAAAATGTTGAGAGCAACACTGCCCCCAATCTTGACGATGTTGCGAAACTGATCACGGGAGGCAAACGGTCAAGGTGGGTCCAACCTATGAAATCGTCTTGCTTGACGCATCTATACTCCGTTCTACACAGAGTTGTTACCTACAATTGGATAGTCTCATCAAATGTTACTATGGTAACACAGCAACATGGGATGTTACTCTATCTAATTGGAATCAACAAACCATACAACATGGGTCGTATCATCTTTAATCAGCTCGTCGCTCTCTCCGTAAAACCGCAGATCACTTCTCTTCCATTCCCTTCTCTTATTTGCAGGGTACTAGAGCACCAAGGCTTCACCTCAATTTCCCGGAGTCATGAGGCTACTCCTACCCCGGTGTATACAATTCATCCCTCCCTCTTCAGCAAGATCAAGGTCGCAGATCTACCCTGGCACAATCCTGATGCTCTCGTCCTTGGTCCCTCCGGTATTAATCTGCCACCACAGACTGCATATCAGTTAATTGGTGCTTTGTCTACCTTAGCTGCCCTTGTTCCTGCACTCCAGGCCTGCCTCTCTTCACAACAAGGGGGAGAACCAGTAGCCACAGCCGCAGGGGGAGAAGCAGCAACAGGAGGAGACGCAGAGGAAGAGGAAGAAGACAGTAAGGAGGAAGAAGATATTTTTATTTTTACTGATGTGATGTTAAGGGCACCAAAAACAAGCACCAAAACAATTTTTATTTTTGTGGTGGATGACTGTTGCAGCTCTAATCGTTTTTTATGAAATGCCATAGTAGTTACTGCTTGATATGTACGTTCATATTACTATCTCTATCTATATTGCTACTCTTGAAGTTGTTTTGCAGGCACAAACATTCAGGGGGAGCTCTAGTGAAGAAAAGGGTGTTGTGAAGAAGGCACAAAAACAGGGGGAGTTTGTTAGGTATTTAAGATATATTGTTATCTGTAATGTTGACCTAACATGTGTGTTTATGTGTTCTTCACAGGAATATTGACACAGTTTCTGACGCAACATAACAACTGGTGTTGACTCATCATCCAACACGACAGCCACATGGAAGGATGACTTGAAAGATGCACGAAGACGTGAAAGATGCACGAAGACTAGAGGAAAGACCAAGTCTTACTAGGCGGTTGAGAGTTTCATGCTTAGTGGAATTCTGTTCCACAAATCCAAGAGTCAACAACGAACCAAAGTAGTTCCACAATTCCAGGTATATTTGCGGAGCACAACAAACAGAACTGTGAGAATTGTGGAGACATGGACCGAATAGTTACTACACTTATGGATCCAAGCCCATGTAGTCTATCTATAAATAATAGAATTCTTTCATATAACACGGTTAGATAGACACATTTGCAGATTAAATTCGTAGTTTTAATTCTGTATGCATCTTAGCTCGTAAGAACATACATTTAGTATTTTAGTGATAGTGTTGTAGTTATTGTTGTGTTCAATAGTGTAATAGCTCAACACTTGTTTTGATTATTCTTTTTGGCCGTAAGGCTTCCGTGTAGGTTATTGATTTATATAACCTACGCAAAAATATCTCGTGTCTTCTACTTTAGGTTCCGCAAGTTTGCATTTAGAGTGGTTGATACATTTTCAGGGACCAACAAGTGGTATCAGAGCGGTGGTTCATAAGTCCACTGTTTCTGTTTTCACAAGAGTAAAATCTGCATGGTCAACTTGAATAGATCTAGAAAACCTCTTTTCATTCATCTGCATCCTATCTGTCATTATGGAATCATCTGTTATCAGGGCATGTGAAGAATTCTCCATCCAAGGTTATAGAGAGTGGAGTTTCAGAATCAAGATGTGCCTCAAAGCTCATCACTACTTGATGTGGAAAGTGATTGAAGAAGGGCCATTAGTTATTTCTGAAGAAACAACCCGTATCACTGAAACTGGAGTGGTCAAGGAAGATGTACTAAAAGATCCCAGAAAGTACACAGCTGAAGAGAGAAGAGAAGCAAATCTTGATAATTTTGCCAAAGGAATCATCTCCAGCACCGTAAAAGGGGTTCATCTGGCCAAGATCCAAGATCTTGACACAGCCAAAGAGATGTGGGATGCCTTGAGAGAATTAAGTCTAGGTTCTGAAGCAATGATTGAAAACAAGCTATCTCTAGAGTGTAACAAGTTCGATGAATTCAAGATGAAACCATCGAGCAAATGAAGAACAGGTTCATAGAAGTGTTACTCAAAGTCTCTACCTTCAACAAAAACAAGTATACACAGAGAGAGAAAAATCTTAAGATTCTCAGAGCATTACCACCAAGATGGGAGATTTATTCAGCAATGTAACCACTACGTGTTGATTTCAACGATCTGTCCGTGGAAGCTCTATTTGATCATCTGGTTGTTCACAAATATGACATCAGAAGAATACATGGATCAGATCATTCCTCCAACAAGAAGAACGAAAACAACTCAAAGAAAGAGAAAGAGATTGCATTCAAAGCGAAGTGCAAAACAGATGAATTAGAACCATCTGCTACACTAGAAGAAGGAGGCTATGATAAACTGCTCAAAGAATTTTCCATGATTGCCAAGAGGATGGACAATCAGATCGATAAAGTATCGAAGATTCTACAAAGATAACAAAAGTAGATACCAGAAGAACAAAGAAGCAGAACGATCTGAAAACAAAGCAAAAAGTAGAAGTAATGGTAAAAATTCTAACTCTACTGATTATACCTGTTATGGATGTGGTAGAACAGGTCATTTCAAGACAGATTATCCTGATTTGTCAAAAAGTCAAAGAGAAGAGCTATGAGCTAAAAGAGATCGAAAACTCAAAGCTCAACGCAAGGCCATGATAGCAGAAGAAGATTCTAGCAGCTCTAGTCATCTGACAGATAGTTCATCAGAAGATGATGAAGCATTCTATGCAGAAGAAAAAGATGAAGAATGGGATGAATGCTACATGGGTCTAGATAATGGACTCGACCAGAATGAGGTAAACTCTCATGTCTCTTTGTCTTCAAATAAACCTGTGTATGATTCAGGAAATGAAGATGAACCAGAAGTGACATGGGAGGAAATTAATGAGATGTTCAAAAGCTACACCAACATAAAGAAGTTGTTTTCTGAAGTCATAAAGGAAAATGACAAGCTGAATAACTCTGTGAAGTTCTTGAGTGAAGCAAACACCAAGTTCTCTGCACAAATAAATGGTCTTGAAGAACAGATCAAGACAAAAGATGCAGAAATATATTCACTCAATTCCAAGGTGAAAGACATGATTCACAGAAAGGATGTAGTAGAAGAGAAATTGAAAGAAAACATGGAGAATATGAGCAAAATCAACAAAAGTCAAGAGCAAGCTGAAATGATCATTGGCATGAAACAGAAGGGGAGAGCTGGTCTAGGATACAACGGAAATTCCAGTGAGACTCGGTTTGTTGCTGAAAAGAAGAACATACCAGACCAAGTCAAGGATCTCAAGAACAAGAAAAATCAACCACAGAAGTTGATGATGAAGGAAACAGGAGATAACATATAACATCAGGAGAAGGGTTAATCTGCTTAATATGAGAAAACAAATAAGATTCAGAAGTAGAAGAAACCACTCAAGATCTCCTCAACGAACAAGAAGAAGAACAATTAGGACAACATTGAGAGAAATCATCCTTATATCTACAAAGCCATAACCAGAACAGATGATATTGGAAGAAGGATTACATGCTATATATGTATTCCTGACACTAAGTTAATCTGGATTCCCAAAGGAATATTTGCTACAAACCAAGCACCCACTTGTTGAAAGGGTAGCTAGAATTTATTAATTGCAGGATCGAAGAACTGCAAGAAGGAGTAAAGTAGCAAAGGGAACAATCTGAATTATATATAGTTGATGTTCAAAACACATGACATGTGATAAGAACGCTCTATCAGACTATGTGGAAAGAGAAGGACCACAGTTAACCTTTGGATGTAAATCAAAAGGCTACACCAGAGGATATGGTAATATAACTATTGGTAAGACCACAATCTCAAATGAATCATTTGTTGAGGGTCTTAGTCATAATCTGTTTTCAGTTAGCCAATTTTGTGCTAATGGAAACTAGATTATATTTGATGCTAACAACTGTGTTGTGAAAAACAAGGAAGGAGATGAGACTCTTCTTACCGGAAAATTGCAGGACAAACTATATATTGTACAATGGAATAACCAGAGTGAAACATGTCTGGTTACTAAGACAATACCAGAAACAAGTTGGCTATGGCATAAATGACTAAGTCATCTCAATTTCGAGACAACAATAAGACAAACCAGATCATCATTACCAGCAAAGCAGTTCAGTCTTCCACCAGAATCTTAGAGTTACTTCATTTAGACTTATTTGGTCCAGTCAAGCCATTAAGTATAAATGGTAGGAAGTACACTCTGGTCATCATTGATGATTATTCAAGATTTACATGGGTAATCTTCTTATACAAGAAGAAAGAAACATTGGAAAAGCTGTCAAATTTCCTCAACAAAATCACCAAGAAAAAGGAAACTTCTGTTGCAACCATCAGAACAGATCGTGGAACAGAATTCCTAAACCAGAAGATTGAGGATTATTGCAACCAAATGGAAATCACACATCAAACTTCTGCAGCAAGAACACCTCAACAAAATGGAGTAGTTGAAAGAAGGAACAGATCATTAAAAGAAGCAGCTCGCACCATGCTTAATGCAACCAGATTACCAAAGCTAATCTGGGAAGAAGCCATCTACACAACCTGCTATACACAGAATAGATCGGTGGTTACCCTTAGACATGGGAAGACACCATACGAAGTCTGGAACAACAGAAAGCCCAGGATACAATACTTCCGTACTTTTGGTCATTTGTGTTACATTAGTAATAATGGAAAATCTCAGTTGAAAACCTTTGAGAGTAAAGCTGACCCTGGAATATTCTTAGGATATTCTGATGTTAGTAAAGCTTATAGGGTTTACAACAAAAAGACTCATATTGTGGAGGTAACACCTCATATTGTTTTTGATGAATCTTTTATCAATTGCAGAGAGATAGGTGATGAACGAACTCAAAGTCAGAACGAGTTCAAGAGAACAGAGGGAATATTGTTAGAAGATATTCTAATCTGGAATACAACAGAAGAGAGTGAAGTTGAAGTTCAATTTAATGTTGATACAACAAGCTCACAGCAAGGGGGAACATAACATATCGCTCTGGATCTAGACAAATCAATGACTCCACCAGAAGGTAACCAACCAGTGGAAGGAGATAATGTTGAACAATCTCAAGATTAATCAGAAGAATCCAGAGATACAAATGGTTGGAATAACAATCAAGAAATTGAAGAACCAGAAGTTGAAAATCTTTTTCAAGCATCTTCAACATCACATCCAGAATTTGAGGACCCAACAAATGAATCTGAGCCTGAGATATCAGAATAACAAATGTCCAGCAGAAGGAAATAGATACAAGACAATCATCCCCTTGAACAAATTATTGGGAACCCATCAGATCGAGTGAGAACCAGAAGAATGCATGGAGAAAGTGCACTTCTTAGTTGCTATCTATCACGCGTTGAACCATCTGATGCCTTTGAAGCACTTAAAGATGCAGACTGGGTTATTGCTATGCAAGAGGAACTCAATGAGTTTAAAAGAAACTAAGTTTGGTATATAGTGGATAGACCAAAACATCAGGGAGTGATAGGTGTCAAATGGGTATTCAAGAATAAACGAGATGAAAACGGTGTAGTAGTCAGAAACAAGGCCAGACTAGTTGCTAAAGGATACAGTCAAAAAGAGGGTATTGATTTTGATGAAACATTTGCACCAGTTGCCAGACTAGAAGCAATCAGACTATTCCTAGCATATGCAGCATACAAGAGATTCAAAGTGTATCAGATGGATGTTAAAAGTGCATTTCTAAATGGTATACTTGAAGAAGAAGTATATGTTGAGCAACCACCTGGTTTTGAAAAAGGAAATCTAGACCAGAAAGCATACAGATTGGCTAAAGCCGTTTATGGTTTGAAACAAGCACCCAGAGCATGGTAGGAAACGCTGTCAACATTCTTACTGGAATCAGGCTTAAGAAGAGTTTTCTGTTGACAAAACACTGTTCGTAATCAAAGTCAAAGAGCATATCCTTTTAGTGCAGATATACGTTGATGATATCATTTTTGGGTCACAATCTGCCTTTCTGTGTGGCAAATTGGCTGATCTAATGAAAAATAAATATCAAATGTCCATGATGGGTGAGATGAATTTCTTTCTAGGTTTGCAGGTGAAGCAGTTACCAGATGGTATCTTTGTGCATCAAGCAAAGTACATTAACGATCTGGTCACTAAATTTGGAGTCGAAGACAATAAACCAGTCAAAATTCCAATGCAGACCAATGGGAAGATAGATCCAGATCCAGAAGGCAAACCAACAAATATAACACAATACAGAGGCATTATTGGCTCGCTGCTATATCTTACTGCAAGTCGACCAGATATTACATTCGCAGTTGGAGTATGTGCCAGATACCAGGCCAATCCCAAAGAATCACATATGGAAGCTGTCAAAAAGATACTTAGATATCTTAAAGGAACAGTTCACATTGGACTCTGGTATCCGTGTGACGACAACCTTGAATTAACCGGCTATTCTGATTCAGATTATGCAGGATGCAAATTGGACAGAAAGTCTACTTCTGGTACATGTCAGTTTCTTGGAAACAAGTTGATTTCTTGGTTCTCGAAGAAACAGACATCTGTTGCTACATCAACAACTGAAGCAGAATACATGGCTGCTGGAAGTTGTTATGCACAAATATTATGGTTGAAGCAGCAACTAAAGGATTATGAGATCGATGTAAAGGAGATACCTATATTCTGTGACAGTTCAAGCACAATAGCAATAACACAGAATCAAGTACTCCATACAAGGTGCAAACATGTTGATGTGAGACATCACTTTATTAGAGATCATGTAGAGAGGAAGCATATCCAGATAGAGAAGATTCCCACAGATGTGCAACGTGCTGACATCCTGACTAAAGCTCTACTTGAAGAAAGATTCAAGATACTATGTGGAAAGCTTGGATTACTAAATCTTAATGACAGACCAGAATGTCACCAGAATGACAAACCATAATGTCAACCAGAATGACAAACCAGAACGTCACCAAAATGACAAACCAGAACGTCACCAGAATGACAAACCAGAACGTCACCAGAATGACAAACCATAATGTCAACCAGAATGAAAAACCAGAACGTCACCAGAATGACAAACCAGAACGTCACCAGAATGACAAACCAGAATGTCAACCAGAATGATTTCACATGTCAAAACTTGCCCAGATTGAAGAAATATCACGTGGAAATTATTTTCAATAAATAATTACTGAGTCAAGGGGGAATTTTTGGGAAAATTGAAGCGTCCTAGATAGAAGACATCACTGCCCATAATTACCCTCCTAATTACAGTCTGTAAAGTCATTTTCTAACCTAGATTTGCTAAATCTCTTATATTTGTGATGATTAGCACACGTTTGGAAACTATGATAGAGAAAATCTCTGCAAGAAAAAGGAAAAGGAAAGTTGCAGTGGATAAGAAGATATGCACACTCGCGCCTACAACCCTAGGATCTAGCGCGTGCATCAAACGCAATGAAAGGCGGCAAACTGGAAAACTGAAGCGGGAAAACCTAAAAAGGGAGATTCTCATCCAACCCTTCAATTACCATCGCTTTCATCTGTGTCGTTGATTGTTTTCTTATATACATGCCCTATTCATGCACTCATCTATTCACCTACACATACATCGCACTGAGCACTACTCTCTTTAAGCATTTAAGATTATCCCAGACTTGTTCTCTGCAAACTCTTTCAAAGCTTCTCCTATTTGATCATGACACCTCAAACTTCTTTGTTCTTACAACATTTTGCTGAGGTTCAGAAGTTTCTTTCGCCTGAACCTTTCGCGGTCCTTGAAACCCATGGTTTCCGAAAACTCAAAGAGATTTTCGCCATTATTACTCGATGCAAAGGTTTTTTAGTTCTTCAAATTTTATGCATCTTCAACTTATTTTATGCTGTGTATACCTTTTTCGTTTTTCTTTTCTGGGAAGTGCTCTTGAAAACATGAATTAATTGTTTCTTGTTTGGGAAATCCATACTTGATAATCACTTAACTGATGAATATATATATATATATATGTTCTCTGTATGTTCTTGTGTTTATAGGATTCTGTAACATTGTTACTTCTCATCCCAATATGTATCTGGGAAAACAAGTTGCGACCTTCTATCTGACCTGGCAAAGTGATAAAGATGGTCATGAGGCCAACGTGTTGATGCCCATCGGTGACAGGACTAGTAAAACAACCTACAATGTTATCGCAATGATCAACCAGGCGTATTGGTTGAAGGATGAAGGCATGCCCCTAGATGAAATCACCCATGAACAACTGCAGGCAGCAGTGGAAACAGTGATGATGATACCCATCACATATACTGGAAGAATGTTTCATCAATTCTTACTTCAACCTGGCTTCAAGCTGTTGTTCGAATTGATTCAAAGGATATTCCTCAACCACAGTGGATCCTATGATCAAGTTACTCCAGAGAAGTTCCGAATTCTCACGGCTGTTGTACTTAATCTCAAAGTCAACTGGAACAGAATTCTTTTTGATTTGATGGCTAAAGAAGCCAAGTTGGTTACATACACCAAAGACAACAGAGGACGCGGCGTTTCGGTGGAAGTTAGGAGGAACCTGAAGCACTCCACCAAAATCAGCCTGATGGTGGAGAAATTTTTCAAACAGCAAGTCTGGGAAGATGCTGTTAAATTCAATACCAGCCTCACTATACCTATAGATCAACACCAAATCGAGATGTCTTTAGGACTTACTCCAGCACTTTTCAACAAAATCACGGATGAGGTGCATCGTGTGGCACTTCTGGAGATGGGGAGTTCTAATCCTGCTTGGATTCCACCTACCAACGGTGTTGAAAAACAGAAGGGAAAGGCACCCAAGGAAAAGGTGCAGAAAGAGAAAGCAGCACGCTGACCAGAACAATTGAGGAATTGAAGAAGGAAGAAGCCACTCTCCTTAGCCTACTTCAAGCCACCACTGTCAGTGAAGTGCGTACAAAATACCCACAGCTCATTCTTGCTCTCACGAAGCACGAAGCAAGACTTCTGCAGGTTGACCTGAAATCATTTTACACGGGTAAAATGGATTTCTTTTTAAGTGTCCCGGATGAAGAAACCGATTCTGATGTCCAGATGGAGGCTTCTGCACAACCAGATCAACAACAACCAACACCAGAACATGCAGCAGGGAAGCCCAAGAAGACAACAAAGAAAATCCTTGTCATCAACCTTGATCCAGTTGATGATATTCCAGTAGGGCAGACCATTGATGGAGAGCCGAGCAACGAGTTGTACACTCCTGGGGTCGCATAGAAACTAAAGAAAAATGTCCGTTTCTATGAGATGGAGGAGTTGTTGTAAAGAGAAACCAGACCATTCAATAACTATCAGATTGACAACCTGATTACTCTTCGGGTTGAAGATCATATGGCTGACACATGCAATTTGCTTCAAGAAAAAGCCACCCAGATCCTCACTGACTTTAATCAACACCAGAAATATTATGTCAATGATATGGATCATGACATCAGAAGAAAGCTCAGAACTGTCCAGAAGGAGCTTGATAAAAAGATTGATGATGATAGAATGGCCAACGAAGCAGAACAAGCCAAGCTCACTATCAGATTAGAAGGAGTAGAACAAGCCAAGCAAGCACAGAAGGCGACCACACTGGTAGCTGACCTTCTGGTCAAACAGCAGGAGACCATTGAAGCTGAAGTTGCACAGAAGGCTAATCTGATTACTGCTGAGATCAAGGAAGCAGCCACTCTGTCCATACATTCTTAATTCGCTACCTTCGAAAACGAAAAATTTGTGGAATTAATGAAGCAACATCAAATGGATGTCTTGGATGATCTGCTCTATCCGAAACCTGAAGAATTTGAGCATCAAAGCACTCGGATATCTACAGTGGAGGAGCTACAAGAAACCTATGACAGAACAATCGCCACAATGAACAGCAGACTTGAACAGAAACTGCATGCATCTGACCAGACAGTCAATCTGTTACTCGGATTCAAGTCTGATGCTGAAGACAAGATGGAACAGATGAAGGAGGAGATTGGCTCACTTCGCACACTCATCAAGTCCCTATTTGATGATGTCGAAAAGGGGGAAATCTCCAAAGGAAGCAAAGGAAGTAAGGGCATAACTAAAGAGAAAGACTTGTTGACTCACTCTGGTGTACATACACAGAGGCAGCAGAGCCAATCCCAAGACAAGGGCAAAAAGCCAATAGATGTGGGAGAACAGATTGCAGAACTGTTGTTGTTTGGAGTAAACATGGAGCAAGCTTGTGATCCTGTTTTTAGAGCGCAATTCTACAAAGAAAAAGAAAAAAGGGAAAGGAAGATAGCCGCTCAAGAAGCAAAAGAAAAATCTTTCCACACGACTTTCTCGTCACCATCTTCAGCAGAACGTTCACAACAGCAATCTTCTCAATCTACAACTCAGTCCAAAAAGAAGAAGAAAAAGGCTTTCTAATGGAATCTATCCCTAAAGAAGCAGACACCCACTGAAGCATGGGTCCCAAGTGATGACCAGAACGACTGGGAGAAGGTCATACAAGGATTCATTCTGAACAGATTTTTACTAAAGGAGCCAACCTACTCTGAATCGACACCAGATGAGGACTTTAATAGGTATCTGGAGAACTTCAGCGATAAGATCTTGATACAAAGGATCAGAACAGCCGCATCAGATGCCAAAATCAAGATTAAAGCTCCCGAAAAGGAATATATGGTGTGCCCAACGATTCCAGGAAGCAACATCCCAGACAAGAGATATATTCTGAACTACATCAATCAACTGGCCAAAATTAAAGGATACAAGATCGACAATCATGATCCAAATTATGCCAGAGTGAGAGATGGGATATATGAAAACATTCAGTTAGTCTCTGACGCACAAAGAGAAAAGATGAAGAAAGGTGGAGCAGCCAGATGGTTCTCTTAATAGAGTTTATCTTTTATCATCTGTTTTGACTTTTACTCTTTCCGTTTTTCACTTGTACTCACCAATATATATATATAAATACATGTGGATTTTCTTAAGACAAAGTCTCATTGTCCAAAAACATACTTTTCTGCTCTTGATTGTTATATGAACAATCTGCTAACCAGATTATGTTAAAAGTTTTACTTAGGTTTTCTTGTAATGTGTGGTTTCGAAATCATCAAAAATGGGGAAATTGTTGGGAACCCCACAAATAAAATTAGTTTTGATGATGTTCTCTCGAAAACACACAGACTTATCTATGTTCTGTGTTACCTCGATCTGTTCTAATTGTAACAGAACACTAATATATAAAGTGTATCTGATAGGACAACTGATCCCTGTTCTATCTTCGAAATGTCTTATTTTGTGAAGGATTTTAGCCTATAAAGTCATTCTGTCATTATGTTCGTCAATAGGACCAAAACGTTAAAACTAGACAGAAACAAGCAGAAAGCTTCATCAGGATAATCATCTGTTCTCACCAGAACACTCAGCAGAGTCAACCCACCTAGAACCATCTTCAACCAGATCATGTTGAACCAGATCATCTTCAACCAGATCGTGTTGGACCAGATCATCTTCAACCAGATCGTGTTGCACCAGATCATCTTCAATCAGATCATGTGGGACCAGATCATCTTCAACCAGATCGTGTTGGACCAAATCATCTTCAACCAGATCGTGTTGGACCAGATCATCTTCAACCAGATCGTGTTGGACTAGATTATCTTCAACCAGATCGTGTTGGACCAGATCATCTTCAACCAGATCGTGTTGGACCAAATCAACTATGACCAGATCGATGTCAACCTGTGTTCAACCAAATCAACCTCGACAAGATCGACTTCAACCAGAACGACTACAATCAGATCGACATTCAAAATCTGAAACCAGATGATATCGACTAATTGTTGGTGGATCTCAAAACCTGATCTACGTCATTCGTACCATAGAAGGAAGAGAATCAATCAAGATAAGAAAGAGGAAAGCAGTATCTGTCAAACGATCTGCTTACCATATCTAGAAGATTATGTCAAACTCTTTACAAGGCAAGCTCAACGGTTAGAATTTCAAATTCTACACCTATAAAAGCTCGGAACAAAGACTGGCAGAATACACGAACAATATACATGTAAGATCATCTATCATCTACAAGCTGTAACGCTGCCCAGAAATCATCTCAACTATCGAAGCATTTACTGAGAGAAGATTTCTACTCACCAGATCGTGTTCCGAACTGTTCGTGATCGTAATCACACCTCGATTCAAGTCTGTCTTATCGAGAAAGAAAGAAAGAGATCTTTGCTAGCTAGTAGTTTTCTAGTGGATTAACGTGAAGAGATCCAGTTACAGTAGTTTTCTGTAAGTTGTAAAGGGACACGACCCTTATTCTCAGCGAGTATAAACAAGAAGAGTATCCTAGTAGTGGATATCTAATCTAGTTTGGATTAGACCGTGGACGTAGGGGGTTTCCCGAACCACGTAAAAATAATTGTGCCATTTACTTTTTGTATTTTATATTCCAGTTGTTTTATCCACTAACTGTCATACTCATTCAAAACTGCATTCTTAATCAATCTGTTAAATATTTGGTTAAGTTTTGAGAAGGTTTTCTAAACAAAGAGCACCGACTAAGTCCACCATTATTCCTCACACAACGCTCTTTCGGGAGCAACAAAGAGGAATGCACTAACTAAGACAGAGAACAGACCAAGCAGTTAGGAGCGCACAAGACGAAGGGCAAGAGGCGGGGATTCGCGGCAGATTTCTTTCCTTCCGCCGAAAATGAAACATATCTCTCTTTCCTTTCACCAATGATTTCGGGAAGGATTGGGAATCTTTCCTTCTTCGCGGAATATCTGATCAGAAAGGAAAGTTTGCCAGAACCTTAGCCACCACCACACGAAAAGCCCAAACCCTATGCTACAAATCAGAGAAACACGCATGAGAGGGGAGGGACGACGCCTAGCTGCTTTGTCTAGTTCTTTTATTTTTCTTATGAGTGATTGGGAGGAGAAAACAAGTCCTACGGGAAAAGACTTTTTATATTAATATATTATATAATAAATAAATAAGTAAATAAAAAAAATCTATAAAAGGCCGGGGAAGTCGGCCAAACTTTACCCCACCCAAATCGTGAAGCAGACCCCCCCTCCCCCCCCCCCCCCCCCCCCCCCTTTCTCTTTCCTTTGCAGACCCCCCCTCCCCCCACCCCCCTTTCTCTTTCCTCTTCTTCTTCATTTCGTTTTCATTTCTTTCTTCTCCCGTAGCCATTTCCGAGCACTTCAAGCTCTCGAAGCTTCATTCCGAGGTTGAGTCGAGTCAAAAAGGTACGCCGAGGCAAGGCAATGGAAGCTCAGCCGCCGTTGGGTGACCGTAGCGACCTCGCCGTCGCTGTAATTTTATCATAACTTCATGTCTCGTTTTCTTCTTCGTTTCACGTCTTTTTTCGAAACAGTTTTCTCCTATGCATAACTCTCATTACATAAAACTCGAGTACCGAAGGAAGTTCGGGACGATGATGGCCGGAAGTGGCCCGAAGGGACCATGGCCGACCACCACCGCCTCCAATGTCGGGGTCACCGATGGAGTTCGAAAGCTCCAATTCGGTGGTCGTCCGTTCTTTGGATGGCTAGGGTCCCTTAAGGTTTTGTGTTCATGACCATGCATTCTACATATCGGCATGATCATAATGAGTTTTCGTCTACGTAAAAATTTTGCATGCATTATATATATATAAATATATATATATAATACTATTTTTATGTTTTTCTAAAGAAAATTTATTAACCGTTTATCCTTTTACTGTGAAATTTATGGTGAATATAAAGAAAAAAAACATAGGATTTTTCAAAAGAAACTGGACTAAATTTTATCGAACGGTTTTTCTTAAAATAGAGAAAAGGAGACGTTACTTCTAGGTGAAGTAAAAATGAAGTTGCATGCATGCATGATTTCTTTGCATATTTCACTGAAGAATATTGCACTGATTATTATTGCTTTCTTGGCCAAAATCGTTTGAAAGCCCGGTTGCTGCCAAATTAATTTATTATGTGATAAAAAGAATAATATTGAGCCTAAAAATTTAGTACTACTTATCTATAGTTCCTCTTTTGGAAATTAAAGCCAAAATATATTCCCTATGAATAACAGGTACCTTGCACCGAAATTTGAGCTCATAAGGATTTACGGTTTTCCCGTAATTGAGGAATATCATCGGTGAAAGGTTGGAGATATATACGTATTTTGAGTTAATAAGCTATTTACTCTAAATGAAAAATGCATGGATCTCTGTTAAAATATTTTCACGAAGGTATCGACTGTTTAATGCTCTTATCGACCGCTGGGGTTCCTTATTCGGTCTAACACGTCGATTTAAGGACTGTGATGACTTAGTCTCTACTGCGGTGGGTTTATCACCATCGGGTTTTGACTCATGCTATGTTAGGGTGTACGGTTTGCCGAGCCCTATTTGACTAAATGTTTATGATCCGTCGGTGGTAAAAGGCCCGGGTCATGTTTAATTTATGCACAAATGTTTTGCTTACTTAGAAGTTATTTTTGTTTTAAAACCTTCTAAGGTAAGTATACTGAACAGAGACTATGTTTTTCGTTTTATGAAAAACCCAACTGAGTGCACTAGTACTCACCCCACGTTTTACAAAATTTTTTACAGGCTAAGGAAGCAGCATGATGTGTGTGGCTGAGGAATGGTGTAATGGGATGACGATTTCTTCATCACGAGAATGGTTTACCATTCTATACATAAGAATTTCCGATGCCATCCTCACGTATGTTATGATATTTGTGAAATAATTATCATCCACGTATATGTGTGTGATAATATATATGTTTAAACTCTAAGATCATTTCCTCATTCCACGAAGGCCTCATCGGCCATTATTAATAAAGGTTCATGTTATCATATTATCATTGCCCATTACATGCATACACGTGCATAGGAGAGCTTAGAATTAGTCGGCCCCTCTTGGAGGCTCAACTCCTCGGCCCCTTGTGTAGTGTTCGAGCGAATGCCGACCATACTTGGTGAGCTAGGCGAGTGACTCCTTTTGGCGAGCTAGGCTCACTAACCTCCGCCTTTGATTTACGATTCTTATTGGACGATTCGGCCTCTCGAGGATTCTGGATTACCGTTCCTAGGAGACGAGCTATATTATCTCCAACCCCGTCTTTCATATTGGATGATTCAGCCACTTGGGATTCAAGATTACTTCTCCCATGAATCAAGTTGTATTATCTCCAATTCATTTCATCTTGGACGATTCGGCCGCTTGGGATTCTGGATTACCGCTCCCATGAATCGAGCTGTATTATCTCCACATTGCATATGATTCATTTTAGCTTCATTATTATCGACATTGCCTTTGCATTGGTTAGCTGTTTGGGTTGTAAAATGGCATACTCAAGGTTATAGAGGAGATACTGTCCGATTTTCAAGCACAACTCTCGTATTTAATGCACACAAATACAATGTCTCCTTTCTTCCCCGCTTCTTTTATCCCCGCCCAGTCATGCCCTTGGCGCGTGCGCCGTCCCTCGGGATTTTGGGTGTGACAGTAACCCTTAACCTCTGAGCTGAAAAGGTGTGTTGCGCAAGGCTTCAGTGGCTACGTGACGATTAAAAAAGGGGCTGCCTGAGTGATGCGTTTAGGTGGTGGAGTAAAACCCCATTCTTATGCTCGCCCTTAACCGATGACATGACGAGACAATGAACAACTTTGCACCGATGATCAAGACATAAATCAAGGCTCAAGGATTCTAACCCAAGTCAAGTTACTTTCTCATTTAACTCTTTTAGTGTTTTCTTTTCAGTTACTTACTTTTACAACTTTTACTATTCTGCTTGGTTACATCTCTTGCCCAAGGAAAGACCCGAATCAAAACCCCAAATTGTGACATCAAGAGAGGAATCCACCAACTCCCTGTGGAATCGACCATGTATTTGCCACTAGCGGAACCTAGTGAAGAGTATCGGTTTATAAATTTATCTTACCGAAGTGATAACGACTGAGCTACCGACAGTGGTACTTTCCCAAATTTGAATATTAGAACTATACATATATATATGAACACCTTAATTGTGATTTCATGAATAGGTAGCATGAACCCCATTCTATAAATGAGAAGAACTTAAAACCTTCACCCAAGAACACCAAAGCACATAAACCAATGTGAATGCATATTTAATCATGCAAATCAAATATGTGAACAAAGGAAAAACAACTTGTGAACAGAGGACTTAGCTAAGACAAAAGATCCATCCTCCAAACCTTTATAGCCGAGCCACCCACGGCTGTTTCAACCGCCGAAACTCCACTGGAGTTTAATCCAAATCACCAGTCCCAACTCCTTCTAGCCTCTGAAATACAATTGAAACTAATTAATACCAAAAGATTAAAACTTTAACCCAACTTAACAAACTAACAAATCAGAGAGTTTCAGTAATAGAACTAGTCAAATGCAAAGAAACAAGAACATACAAACTGGAAATGTAGAGGAAACGAGAGGGGTTTACCTGAGGCAGAGGACTGCCGAAGGGAGAAGAGAGACTGGCAGCTGGGTCCTTGACGAGCCGAGATGGAGAGAGTCGGGCACTGCCGCTCTACTATCGAAGTGGAGATTCGAGGCAGAGGGATTGGATGACGCAGGAAACAGCGTAGAAAGGAGCTCCAAAGCTTCACCCAATTCCCGTCGAGAGAGAGAGACAACGGTGATTCTGAGCGAGAAGGAAGAAAATGGGGCTAAAGCGATGAAACAACGAGGCGGAAGGAGAATTAGCACCAGAGAGAGGAAGAGGCGATGGGGAAAACTCGAGAGAGAAATGAGAGGTTCTCGTTTGGGATGGAACGGCGAAGATGAGAATGGGAGAAGGGTTTCTCCCTATTAGGGATTGTATACCTCAAAGCATGCTTTATACTTAGACGATGTATCAGACTTGTTTTCAATTACACTTTAATGAGAATAAATATTTCTATCATTGGTTTGTTATTTATTATTGTTATATATATTTAATTGCAAACGAGTCCATTTATTACAATTGTAGACTGTGTGGTGGATCAATGATCACAGAAGGTCACACAGTCGGTGGATCAATGATCACAGAAGGTCACACAGTCGGTTCTTTTGTAATATAGTCACAGTCTAGTCGGTAAAGGCTGCGACATCATTTCGATGCGACTGACCTTAGCTTGCAGATTGATGTCGGTATGTATAAGGGGTTACACATGCTTTGCATATACATATTTAGAGGTTTCACAATGAGATAAGTTCTAACGTGCTGATACTTAGAAGGAGGTCTAGGAAATTAATTCATTTCTTAATCATTGACGATGACATTAGTATAAGCGGTTGATTATACGCTGCTTTGATTCATCTATAATTGTGATTTTTTCGTAACTCTAAATATTGGTGTTTCGGGTAGTAGTCGTCGACTTAGGCAGAAGTGCTCGACTGTCAGTCGTACAGAATCGCATCTCGGTGACACGAGTTGATTAAATCCACGTGACGCGTTCAGAAAGTTTTATTAGATAAGAAACTCGACCGGTTGGGAATTTATTCCATATTTAATATTAAAGGTCTGAACCGGATCACTCACGAATAAATATATTAGTTAATTGTAAGTTGTGAGCAAACTCAATTAATTAATGAATTTATAAAATCTTAAACGCGAGGAAATAATTAATGACAAAATGGTTACGTCCGTAATTCGAATGAATCAAGATGAGTTCAATATTTATCCTATAGTGGAGTCAATAAATATTTATAATAGAACTGCTCGTTGTTGCATTTACATGGAGTAATTAATTGGGGGATAATTTAATTTAAATTAATTAATTGAAGTCTAAAGGTTGGGCCAGCCAATTTATTAAATTCAATTGGGCCCAAAAGGAGAATTGAAAATTAATTTAATCTAATTATGGATTTGTCCAAGCCCATATTAATTTTAAATATAATTCAAATTTGAATTTGAATTATTGTTGTAACTGCAAGAGATGAAGATAGAATATAGTTGCTATTATTTGGGATCTAATTCATTCTTCTTGGAAACCCTATCTTAGCCCACTAAATCTATAAAATAGAGAATAATAAGAGCCACTTTCTCTCTCCAAGAGAAAACTGGCGCCCCCCTTAAGAGATTTAATTCTCTTATTTTCAAAAATTTCACAGTATTCTACGTTGTGTATTTTCAATCTTCTTTTTCTCTTGACTTCTAAATAGATTCGCCCACACGATATTCTAGAAGATAGAAGGGTAATAGGATAGAACTTCCTAATGTGGGATTTGGTGGAGATCAAGATTGTAGATCCAACGGCGTAAATTGCGGATCGTTGCTAGCGATACAAATCGTTGCTCCACAAGCAGAGGACTTGCGTAGGAAAAAGTATAATTTATGTTTTGCTGCATTATATTCTCCTATTGTAATGCCCCGCTATTCTACTAGTAGTTATTATGTATTTAAAATCG
>JAPKLX010003814.1:0-10603 GCA_026898415.1 Leonotis leonurus | reverse complement strand
GGTCGAGGTTGATCTGATCGAGATCGATCTGGTTGAGTACGAATTGATATCGATCTGGTCATAGTTGATCTGGTTGAACACAGGTTAACATTAATCTGGTCCTGCATGAACTGGTTCAACTTTTCTGGTTGAGTTGATCTGGTTCAACTTCCTGTTTAAGTTGATCTGGTTCATCTTTCTGATTGAGTAGATCTGGTTCATCTTTCTGGTTAAGTTGATCTGGTTCAACTTTCTGGTTAAGTTGATCTGGTTCAACTTTTTGGTTGAGACTGTTTGCTTACTTTCTATCTGTTTAATGTTTTGGTCCTTCTGACTCACTAAAGGCAGAATGATTTTATAGGGTGGAATCCTCAACAAGATATAACAAAACAGAATGAGAATCGGGTCTATCAGAAACACTTTATATGTTAATGTTCTGTTACATATGGAGCAGATCGAGATAACAGAGAACATGAACAAACCTAAGTGTGTTTTTCGAGAGAGAACATCATCAAAACTTAAATTATTTATGGGGTTCCCAACATATAGCTTCATTCTATCTCACATGGGAGGACGAGAAGGAAGGGCACGAGGCCAGTGTACTAATGCCAATCGGAGATAGACCAAACAAGACAACGTACGATGTGATACAAATGATACAGAATGCTTTCAAACTGAAAGGTGAAGGCAAGGATTTTTCTGAAATCACCATGGAGCAACTGCAGGAGGCAGTGGAGAAGATTATGGTGATTCCAGTCCACTACACTGGAAGGATGTTCCACCGCTCATTGTTGGCGCTTGGATTCAAACTAGTTTTTGAGTTTGTGCAAAAGATCTTCCTGATGCACAGTGGGTCTTATGACCAAGTGACCCCGGAGAAGATGAGGATACTCACTGCCGTAGTCCTCAATTTGAAAGTGAATTGGTGCAGGATTCTATTCGACCTGCTAGCCAAAGAAGCAAGGTTGATTGTGGAGACCAAAGAAGGAGACAGGGTTGTGTCTGTATCTGTAAGGAGGAATTTGAGGTACTCAACCAAGATCAGTTACATGATCGAGAAGTTCTTGAAGCAAAGAACATGGGAAGGAGCCATTCCCTTCAATGACAAGCTTACTCTGCCCAAGGACCAACACCAGCTGGAGATGTCCCTAGGTATCACACCTGCCCTTTTGAACAAGGTGAAAGATAATGTTCACCTAGGCCAACTGATGGAGATGGGATATTCTAATCCCACATAGGTTGCCCCATCTAAAGGAGAAGGAACGAAAGCAGAACCCAAGGTGCAGAAGGAGAAGCCACAAAAGAGGCAATCTGCCAAAAGAGCAAGCTATGTGGAGACAGACACCTCTTCTACCACTCAACAGCCCAAATAGAAGAGAAGAATGCTAAGGAAGACTCAACTAGACTCACCAGCACAAGAGAAAGAAGCCCAACAACCAGAGGAAGACATTCCACAGGATGTCATACCTGAATCTACCTTTGACCCCAACAAGGGCAAAGAATTTTCCCCTGCCAGGACTGCCACACCCTCACTAGATCATCTACAAAAGATCAATGAGGAGGGAGAAGAAGAAGAGGAAGATGAGGAGACCGAGAAGAAAAAACAAGTAGAAGAAGTCATACATCTACTGGAAAATGAGGCAGAACATTCTGTCCTCAGTGATTTTCCTGGCATTTGTTTGACACCAGAAAGTTTTGGTGCAGCATGCCGAGTCAAAACTTATTTACTGATCAAGGATAGTGAATACTACGTCCTAGATGCCCTGCTCAAGACCAGATCGATAGAGGAGTTGAAGGTCAAGGAGGCCACTCCTATAAGCATTTTCCAAGTGTCAATTATCACTGAGATGAGAGACAATTACCACCAGACGATACTTGCTTTAGCCAAACATGAGGCCAAGCAGCTCAATATTGATCTGAAATCATTCTATGTTGATAGAATGAATTTCTTCGAAAGTGTAGAAGGATCAGATGATGAGGCTGATGCAGCCCAAGATGTACAGATGGAGGGACAAAGAGATGTCCAGACAGAACAACCCAGTTCATCCGCAGCATTAGAAACAGATCAATTGACAACTCAGCCAATTCAGGCCACTCAATCACAACCACAACCATCTGCTCAGCCAGAACTAGAAGCAGCTGGAAGGAGTGACAAGGAGGGAGGGAAGCAGAAGCAGAAGCGGAAGAAAAAGATTCCAACTGTGATTCTAGATCCAGTTGAGGAGGAGCCGGTAGGCCAGGTGATTGGCAGAGAGCAGACAAACGAGATATACACTCTAGGAGCAACAGAGAAACTAGGGAAACATGTTGCCTTCACTGATCTGGAGGAAATCTTGGAAAGGGAGCACAAATCTTTTAAAAATTTGCAGGTGGATGATTTGATAACCATTCGTGTTGGATCGGGAGCGCCCATCATAGTATTGCTCCAAGCCAAGCACGCTTAACCTTGGAGTTTCTACTAAGAGGTCACCTGAAAAGATGATGCACCATGTTGGTATGAGTAGTACTAATCAATTCATTTAACCTCTCGTCAACAATCGTAGTGCAGGCCCTTTTCGACTGAGGCAGGTCGCACTCCCATAAGCTCTCTCGGGTACGATACACGGAGGACCCCCCCTCTGGGAGGTGCTGGAGTCCACTTCCTAACAATTCCCCCCTCAGCACCATCCCGGTACTTTGGAGGATGCATCGGACCTTGAGATCATATGCTGGCGCACCTTCGAACCCGAGCCACGGGGCTACCTATGACACCCAGAGGACCGTCAATCTCGCACCTTGGATTACGGCCGTGAATCGTCATAACCCCTACAGTTGTTATGCCCAACAACCCCTCCCCTCAGGCACTCCCTGCCTAGGGATGGCACTGCCGGATTCGATTCTTCACATTCGAAGCCCCGGCTCTGATACCAATTGTTGGATCGGGAGCGCCCATCAGAATTGACGTACTGGCCCCACACACCAACACTTTCTTTCCCAGCCTGCTTTGTCCTCACTGACAGGCTGACCCAGGACACTTCCCAGTAGGTCACCCATCATAGTATTGCTCCAAGCCAAGCACGCTTAACCTTGGAGTTTCTACTAAGGGGTTACCTGAAAAGATGATGCACCATGTTGGTATGAGTAGTACTAATTAATTCATTTAACCTCTCGTCAACAATGGTAGTGCAGGCCCTTTTCGACTAAGGCAGGTCGCACTCCCATAAGCTCTCTCGGGTACGATACACGAAGGACCCCCCCTCCGGGAGGTGCTGGAGTCCACTTCCCAACAATTCGTGTCCAAGGTCACATGACTCACACCTGCAAGAAAAGGCCACACAAGTTCTGACTGACTTCAATCAACATCAGAAGGACTATGTCAATGATATGGACAAGGACTTGCGAATGAAAATCAGGGAAAAGGTCAAGGACCTTACCAAGAAAATGTATGATGATAGGGATGCCGAAGATGCAGCCCAAGCAAAGGTTGACCAGAGGCTGGAAATTGTGGACAAGAAGGTCCAAGACATACATAAACTGGTCACAGACCTAGCTGCAAAAGAGAAGACCTTGATCGATGAGATTGACTCCCTTCGCACACTCATCAAATGTACTTTTGATGATGTCGAAGAGGGGGAAGGACGCCTAGATAAAGGAGGAAAAGAAGGGGATAAGAGTGGAGATAGGACTGAGCCTATACAACAACAACCAGAACAGAGAGCCTACACACCACCTAGGCCAAATCCCACAAATTTTCAAGGAACAGATCAAAAACAATAGCAACAGCAAACACAGACCGCCAAAGGCAAGAGATCTATGGAAGAGGATGAAAGTGCTCCAGTAGCAGAACTACTACTACTGGGAGTTAACCCAGAGGATGTTTGTGACCCAGCAGCAAGAGAGAAGGGATACCAGATGCCATTCTCGCCTCCCAAACGAGATCAGCCCTCACAACCAGCACAACCAACCCCACCCACTCAGAAGAACAAGAAGCAACCATTCAAGGCATGGAATTTATCTCTCCAGAAGCAGACTCCCAAAGATTCATGGGTAGCAGATCAAGATTAGAAGGAATGGGAGTTGCTAAAGACTGGATTCAGTTTGAACATGTATTTTCTTAAAGAGCCCACATATTCTGAAGAGCCAACAGATGAAGATTTTCAAAGACTCGGGACAAAGATTGGCAGCAAATATAGATACAAGAGTTACTAGAGCCATATACGCAAGAAAGATCATCTACTATCTGCAAACTGTTACTCTGCCCAAAAATCATCTCAACCATCGAAGCATTTACTGCGAGAAGATTTCTACGTACCAGATCGTGTTCCGAACCGTTCGTGATCGTAATCACACCTCGATTCAAGTCTGTCTTATCGAGAAAGAAAGAAGGATATCTTTGCTAGCTAGTAGCTTTCTAGTGGATTAACGTGAAGAGATCCAGTTTATAGTAGTTTTCTGTAAGTTGTAAAGGGACATGACCCTTATTCGTGCATAAGTTTTGACCAGATTGTGTCTGAATCTTGTGGCTCGTTCTCAGCGAGTATAAATAAGAAGAGTATCCTAGTAGTGGATATCTAATCCAGTTTGGATTAGACCGTGGACGTAGGGGGTTTCCCGAACCACGTAAAATAACTGTGTTATTTATTTTCTGCATTTTATATTCCTGTTGTTTTATCCATTATCTATCATTCTCATTCAAAACTGCATTCTTAATCAATCTGCTAAATACTTGGTTAAGTTTTGAAAAGATTTTCTAAACAAAGAGTACTGACTAAGTCCACCATTATTCCGCACACAACATTCTGTTAGAGAATAAGATTACTCTTGATCTCTGCTTTGTGTTACTCACTTGAGAGGTTCTGTCTGGACAATACAAGATCGATCTGGTAGTCGATCTGGTCTGTCACCCAGAGCAATCTGTTCTACAGAAAGCTTAAATCTATCCTATTCAATTAGTCAAGTAAACTGAAAAGTTTGTATTTGGTGTAATCCCCCCCCCCATACACCAAACCTTGCTATTTCGAGACCAACAAGTGGTATCAGAGCGGTGGTTCATAAGACCATTGTTTCTATTTTCACAAGGGTGAGACCTGCGTGGTCAACCTGAATTGATCTAGAAAATCTCTTTTCATTCATTTGCATCCTATCTGTCATTATGGAATCATCTGTTATCAGGACATGTGAAGAATTCTCCATCCAAAGTTACAGAGAGTGGAGTTTCAGAATCAAGATGTGCCTCAAAGCTCATCACTGCTTGATGTGGAAAGTGATAGAAGAAGGGCCATTAGTAATTTCTGAAGAAACAACTCGTATCACTGAAACTGGAGTGGTCAAGGAGGACATACTAAAAGATCCCAGAAAGTACACATCTGAAGAAAGAAGAGAAGCAAATCTTGATGATTTTGCCAAATGAGTTATTTCCAGTACTGTAAAAGGAGTCCATCTGGCTAAGATCCAAGATCTTGACACAACCAAAGAGATGTGGGAAGCCTTGAGAGAACTAAGTCTAGGTTCTGAAGCAATGATCGAAAACAAGCTGTCTCTAGCGTGTAACAAGTTCGATGAATTCAAGATGAAACCTGGAGAAACCATCGAACAGATGAAGAACAGGTTCATAGAAGTGTTACGTGAAGTCTCTGCCTTCAATAAAAACAAGTATACACAAAGAGAGAAGAATCTTAAGATTCTCAGAGCATTACCACCTAGCTGGGAGATTTATTCAGCAATGCAACCATTACGCGGTGATTTCAACAATTTGTCCGTGGAAGCTTTATTTGATCATCTAGCTGTTCACGAATGTGACATCAGAAGGATACATGGATCAGATCACTCCTCCAGCAAGAAGAATGAAAACGGCTCAAAGAAAGAGAAAGAGATTGCCTTCAAAGCGAAGTGCAAAACAGATGAATCAGAACCATCTGCCACACCAGAAGAAGGAGGATATGACAAACTAATCAAAGAATTTTCCATGATTGCCAAGAGAATGGACAAAATGGAAATCAGATCGAGAAAGTATCGAAGGTTCTACAAAGATAACAAAAGTAGATACCAGAAGAACAAAGAAGCAGAACGATCTGATGACAAAGCAGAAAGTAGAAGTAATGGTAAAACTTCTAACTCTACTGATTACACTTGTTATGGATGTGGAAGAACAGGCCACTTCAAGACAGATTGTCCAGACTTGTCAAAAAGCCAGAGAGAAGAACTACGAGCTAAAAGAGATCGTAAACTCAGAGCCCAACGCAAGGCCATGATAGCAAAAGAAGACTCTAGCAGTTCAAGTCATCTGACAGACAGTTCATCAGAAGATGATGAAGCATTCTATGCAGAAGAAACAGATGAAGAATAAGATTAGTGATACGTGGGTCTAGATAATGGACTCGACCAAAATGAGGTAAACTCTCATGTCTCTCTATCTTCAAATAAACCTGTGTATGATTCAAGAAATGAAGATGAACCAGAAGTAACATGGGATGAAATCAATGAGATGTTCAAAAGCTACACCAGCATAAAGAAGTTGTTCTCTGAAGTCATAAAGGAAAATGACAAGCTGAATGACACTGTGAAGTTCTTGAGTGAAGCAAACACCAAGTTTTCTGCACAAATAAATGGTCTTGGAGAGTAGATCAAGACAAAAGATGTAGAGATATATACACTCAACTCCAAGGTGAAAGATGTGATTCACAGAAAGGAGGTAGTAGAAGAAAAATTGAAGAAAAATATGGAGAATATGAGTAAAATCAACAAGAGTCAAGAACTAGCTGAAATGATTATTGATATGCAACAGAAAGGGAGAGCTGGTCTAGGCTACAATGGGAGTTCCAACAAGACTCAGTTTGTTGCTGAAAGGAAGAATATACCAGATCAAATTAAGGATCTCAAGAACAAGAAAGATCAACCTCAGAAGTTGATGATGAAGGAAACAGGGAACAACAGATACTATCAGAAGAAAGGTCAATCCGCTCAATATGAGAAAACAGATAAAAGACCGAAGTAGAAGACACCTTCCAAGATATCTTCAACCAACAAAAGGAAAATAAATTGGGATAATATAGAGATAAATCATCCTCATATCTACAAAGCCATAACCAGAAGAGATGATATTGGAGGAAGAATCACTTGCTATATATGTGTCCCTGATACTAAGTTTATCTGGATTCCCAAGGGAACATTTGCTACTAACCAAGCACCCACTTGTTGAAAGGGTAGCTAAAATTCATTAATTGCAGGACCGAAGAACTGCAAGAAAGAGTAAAATAGCAAAGGGAACAATTTGGATTATTGATAGTGGATGTTGTTGGGAACCCTACAATGTAATAGTGGTTTTGATAATGTTATTCGAAACAACACTTAGTTAAAATATGAATTCTTAAAACTAAGTAATTGATGTTATCTGTTAAGGTACAGCTAAAGTATTAAAGAAGCAGATGGTATAATTTTACTATCTGTATTATTCTTATCAAGCTGTCCTGGACACATCTCATTGTAATGATAGCGAGTTATTTTGAACAGATCGAGTTCTCGATCTGTTCACAATATTAACAGCTCGCTGTCCCTTGCCTTGTATTGGTTTTTGAAATCTGTTCTAGATTAGATTTTACAAGATCAAAATTGTAAAAGGAAGTTTGAATTTTCAAACTTACTTATAGTGATCTATCTCTATCTAGTTGTATAGGGAAGTCTTGAAGGGGAACAGCGAGCTGCACTTCTACAGATCGTTAAAGAATAGCGAGACAACATGCTTGTCTACAAAAAACAGCGAGACAAAGAAACCAGCTAGAAACAAATATCGTAGGAAACGATATGCACCTGCTCATCAACAGCTAATGGAACAACTAGAGCAAATGGAACAGCTAGAATTCATGGAACAGCTAGAGTTCATGGAACAGCTAAAGACTATGGAACAGCGAGACTTATGGACAGCAGATCGTAATCTCAAAATCGACCTGTTCACTCAAACTTCTCCAAAGGTCAAAATCAAGAAGTACATGTTAATTGGGAATCAAACCAAATTACAAAATGTGGACAGCTCGTCTCAAAGATATTGTAGGAAACAATATGCATCTGTGGTAAGACAGCGAGCTGTTATAATCCACACCATTACTACGGTGGACTGCTGACATACCTAAATTTGTCTCAAGTCAACCACTCCGTGTATTGTCACATCAACAACATACCTTAAGGAATGAAGTACAAGAAAATCAAAATTCCTGTACTAGGTATCATTCCCAGTATGGCAATACATTGTGAAATCTCGTGAAAGGTGGTAACCACTCTCATTTTGCAGCGCGTGTCTAAACATCACTGACATGCATTTAATGCAGCCATTAATGCGTTGAAAAAGGAAGCCTTCGTCTCCAACGGATAGTTTCTCAAAGAGGCTATAAATACCACCTTCACCTCCAGGAACAAGTATGAGAATTCACGATTACAAAGCTCAAACTCTGCTCAAATATCTTCAAATATTAAAAGCTCTAAAAGCACTCCTTCAAGCTCTAGAATTCTCTGAGTGCTTTATTATTCCTTTGAAGATAGTTTCTGGAAATTTGTTGTTTACAAAACCCAAGTTAGGATCTAGTTTTGATCCAAAAGTTGTAAGATTTAGATTGTAGTTCTTCAATCTAAGAAGTGTAATCTCAAGTTATCTAGTTTTGATAAAACTTGAGGCTCGTTCTCAACGAGTAAAAAGAAAGGAGATATAGTAGATTTCGATCTAGTTTTGATCGAGCCATGGACGTAGGGAAAGTTTATCCCGAACCACGTTAAATACCTTGTGTTCTTACTTTCTGTTTACTTCATTATCATATTCTTCATTCTCTTGCATTAACTGGGTTGTGTTAAAGATTGACTAAAGGAAACGTTTTTAATTACAAAGAGCATTAACCACCGAATTCCGCACTCAACATTAATCAAGGTTAACTTTCTTAAGGTTGTTTCTTTTCACCTAAGGTTTATTTGAGCTAAGTTGTTTCTTCTTCCCAAGAAGAAACCCTAAGCTAACCTAAGCTATCTTTATTCTAAAGTGCGCTTAAGCCTTATACTTAAACTTTGAACAAGAAAACCAGAAAAAGTTTGAATTGGTGTATTCCCCCCCCCATACACCAATCTAGCTCTTTCGGGACCAACAAGTGGTATCAGAGCAGTGGTCCATTTTGACCATTGTTTCTAATTCACAAGAGATTATCTCTGTGTGGTCATCTTGGATAGATCTTGAAAACGTTTTCATAGCATATTGCACTTGCATTTATCTAATCTCTTACTCTAAGTCATGGAAGAACAAATGGCTAGAGCTTGTGAAGATTTCTCTATTGCTGGATATGAAGACTGAAGCTTTAGACTGGAAATGTGTCTTCGAGCTCATCACATCAAGATGTGGTCCGTTATCACAAATGGACCAATCAAAATTATGAACAAACATTCTGCTGAGATTAAAGATGGAACAGGACCCACTCCCACCGTTGAGTTAATTGAAAAGGAAAAGGATATGGACGACTACACCACGGAGGAGAAGAAAGAAGCAAGTCTAGACGACTATGCTAAAGGTCTAATCTCAAGCACAGTAAGAGGAATCTATTTGGCCAAAATCCGACGTCTCAAAACAGCTAAAGAGATGTGGGATGTGCTGCGAGAAATAAGCATGGGATCCGACGTGATTCAAGAAAACAAGCTGTCTATAGCTTGTAACAAATATGAAGAATTCAAGATGAAATCTGGTGAAACTATTGCACAGATGAAGAATAGATTCACCGAAATCTTGATCGAGATAGATGCAATCGACAAAGATAAATATACTCAACGCGAAAAGAATCTCAAAATCATTCGCGCTCTACCTGCTAGTTGGGAAATATATTCAGCAATGCATCCCATGATGCCTGAGTTTAATTTTCTCACCATTGATGCTTTATTCGATTTACTAACGGGCAATGAGTACGAAATCAATCGTATTCATGGTCTATCTAATTCTTCTTCTAGCAAACCATCTGTTACAGGAATTAAGGAAAAAGAAACTGCCTTCAAAGCAAAGCTGAAAGAGAAGGAGGTGGAAAAGAAGTCTCCACCTGTTGTGATAGTGAAAGAGTCTTCAAGTTCTGATGATGAAAACTATCCTACCAAGAACTACTTCGAGAAATACTCACTCATGGCTCAAAGGTTCCAGAAGATGGAACTTAGAGCAAACAGATATAAACGTCTCTACAAAGATAACATCACAAATTTCAAAGGGAGAGATCGATCTGGAGATCGACCGGAGAAAAGGAATGAGGTAAAATCTACCTCATATGTTAAAGCTGACCTATCTGAATTTTCCTGTTTTAAATGTGGTAGGAAAGGTCATTTCAAAACCGACTGCCCCGATATCTCCAAGGCAGAAAGAGAAGAACTCAGAAGCAAGCGAGACAAAAAGCTTCGAGAACAACGGAAAGCCATGCTTGCTGAAGAACAAGCTGCCCCAAGCACATTAACGGATAGCTCGTCCGACAACGATGAAGCCTTTTTAGCAAATGAACTGGATCTTGAATGGGATGAATACCTCATGGGTCATGACAACGGACTCGACAACAATGAGGTAGAAAATAATTATTCTTCTCCTATTTCTAACTCACTGTTGGGAACCCCACAATATATTCTAAGTTTTGATGATGTTCACTCA
>JAPKLX010004093.1:0-10349 GCA_026898415.1 Leonotis leonurus | reverse complement strand
CTTCTTGACAAATAGTATTGGTGCTCCCCATGGTGATACACTTGGTCGAATATATCCTTTATCGAGCAATTCTTGTTGTTGTACCTTCAATTCTTGTAACTCTTTCAGAGCCATTCTATATGGTGCCTTAGAAACTGGTGTTGCTCCAGGTATGAGATCAATCGTGAACTTTACCTGCTTGTTTGGTAGTAAACCCGGTATCTCTTCCGGAAACACATCTAGATAGTCACGCACCACTCTCACATCTTCTAAGGTTATTTCTGTTGCCTCTTCGTTTTTGCCCTGGTTTCATCTGAGATATGTTGGACACTCTCATATATGCCTTCTCTTATCCTTATATAGTCTGGGTCCTCTACATCCACCTTATATCCTCTATTTTCAGCAAGTTGGTTAATGAAGGTGAGCAGGAATGTCTTGTCAGGCAAATCTGTTCCTGGGATGGTGGGGCATGATCTGTATTCCTTTTCTGGCGCAGTGATCTGTATGCTTGCTTGGGCAGCAGCCTTCCTTATTTCTTCAACCAGATCACTGGCTTCATTCAAGTCCAGATATTTATTGAATGAATCGTTGGGCGATCCCTCAATGTATGCAGGTTCCTTCAGGAAGTATCTGCAGAGAATGAATGCATTCTTGAGCCCTTCCCATCCATCTCTCAAGTGGACTGGGACCCAGTTGGTCGCTGCAGATGTTCTGATGTGAGCTGTTGGCCAACTGAATCCAGTTCTTTTCTTCTTCTTTTGTGTCTGACTCGATCTGCTTGATGATTTGGATTTCTGTGTTTGAGCAGATGGAGCAGATGGAGAACTGAGGGTTGGTTGTGATGTGATCTGTTGCTCCGGTTGAGCTATTTTCTTTCCTTTCTCTTGTGCAGCAGCAGCAGATGGCTTTGTTTTCTTCCCAATCCCTTCCCCCTTTTCGACATCAGCAACAAACATGCTGACAAGGGCTCGTAGGGAAGTGATCTCCTCTTTCATTGTTGCCATCTCTTTATCAGTCTCTACCTTCTGGGTAAGCAGTGAGGTTATGTTGAGGTTTGAATCATCAATCTGCTTTTGGAAAGATTTGGTGATGTTGGCAAGTTCTGCTGTATGGCGCTCGACATCTTCCTGGACTATCCCAAAGTCATTGAAATAAGTGTCGATCATAGTCTTGGTGGGATAGCGCAGTTCACTTAATTTTCTTTCGACAAAGTTCGTCCCATTGACCTCAAACTGCCGAAGAAGTGATCTTGTGTAGGCATTAGTTTCTTTGACTAAGTCAGCAGTGAGGCTATCGGTCTGTTCTTTCACTATAGAGTGCACCATATCCTTTTCTGTCTCTGCAAAGGCAGTGATAATCTTGTACATCTCCTTCACTTTGAATTCAATTGAAAACAGACTCTGATCGATCTGGGCCTTCCTTTCATCAGCAGCAGCCCGATCATCATCCAGTTTCTTGCTGATCTCTTCGATCTTCAGCCTGCATATTGTCCTCAATTCAGAGTCAACTCGATCGACATGAGTCTTCAAGTAGTCGTTGAACTCTGTGAGTATGCGGGTGGCTTCATCTTGGACTGTAGTCAGTGTGCCATACATGTATTGGTCGACCTTTTTGGAAATAAGGTCTCTGATCTGCATATGAGACAGTGATTGATGTTGGTTCATCAATATGTCTTCCAAAGTGTATGTCTCCACATATACACCATGTGCAGCTGCAGCAGCAGGGGTGTAGATGTCGTTTGTAAGCTCTCCTCCTACATTCTGTCCAATGAGTTCACTCTCTGCTTGTAGTTGGCTTGGCACTGCATTGGGGATTTCAGAAGGCATGGCTTGTTCCCCCTCAGTTGGTGCGGTGGTCTGCTTTTCACTGTCAGCCATTTGCTGATCTATCTCTGTTGCTAGAATGGTTGCACCCTGTTGGTGAGCATCAGTGTGAGCAGCTTCGATCTCCTCCTCAACAATTTCTTCTTCTATGCTGTTGTAAAAATCTAGCATGTTGGCTTTCTCGTACACAGATCGTAGATCGATCTGAAGCTCATCAGCTTCAAACTTCGCCATACCTAGTATATCTGGCTTGTATGACTCTCGGAGCTCTGCAATGGAGGGTGCAGTGAAGATTGTAAGCAAAGTGGCTTCTTCAATCTTCAGTGCATGAATTGATCTGGTGCGAAGCAGAGCGTCCAATACATAGAATTCCTTGTCTTTCACCAGTAACAAGAATTTTAAGCGTTTGGCTGCAGCATAAGTTTCTGGGGTAAGCTGGATCCCCGGAAAAGTTCTGAGCACAGAGTGGTCTGCCTCTGTCTCAAGCATTCTCACCACCGATTCTGCTTTCTTCAACTCCTCATCTTCATCTGTTGATGCTTCTTCTATCTCAGCCTCCTCATCAATCTGCTCTAAATGATCAGCAGATGATGGGCTAGTAGAGTGTGCGGGGGAAAAGTCTTTGGACTGATCTGGGTGTACAGATGAAAGGGGTGCCACATCTTCAGGTGGACCACCCAGCATAACTTCTTCCTCCTCAACCTCCTGTTGAGGAATGACAGCTTCTGCAGCAGCAAGTGCTTCAGTCTGAACTTTAGCGGACAATTTTTGAAGTCGTCTGCGTTTTGGTTTGGGTGGCTGAGCTGCGGTGGATGTGTCAGTATCGATGGAGCTCGCCCGTCTTGTGACTCTTTTGGTGGGAGTCCTTTCTGCTGGTTTTTCTCCTTGGTGATCTTGGACTTGGTGGATTTTTCAGTTACTGCGAATGGTGGTATCCAGATGGGGTTGGAGTTTCCCATCTCAGTCAAAGTGTTTGCGATAACAGGATCTTTGACTCTTGCTAGCAGGTTGGCAGAAATACCCATTGACATCTCAATTTGATGTTGATCTTTGGAAAAATGCAGTTTAGAGTTAAACTCAACAACTGTATCCCACTGGTGTTGAGGGAAGAAAGACTCGAGCATATAACTGATTTTTGTAGAATGACGTAGAGTGCTCCTTTTGACTTCGATGCCAGGTGAGCTGCCTTTCACAAACAAGATCATCTTGGCCTCCTTTGCCAAGAGATCGTATAAGATCCTGCTCCAGTTCATTGGTAAGTTGAGTACTACAGCAGCTAAGATCCTGAATTTCTCAGGGGTGACCTGGTCGTATGAGCCATTGTGGTTGAGAAATATTCGCTGTACGAATTCAAATAAGATTCTGAATTCTGGCGCGAGAAGAGCACGGACAAACATCCTGTTTGTGTATTGGATGGGAATGATCATCACCATCTCCACAGCTTCTTGCAGCTGTTCTGTAGTGATTTCTCCAAGTTCTAGGCCTTCATCCTTTACTTTGTAAGCGGCGTTGATAACGTTGATGACGTTGTAGGAGGTGTTGCTAATCGTGTTCCCTTTGCTGACCCTGATGGTGGCCTCATCTCCACCTCTCTCTCCTTGCCATGAGAGGTAAAACGCAGCAACATCCTTGGGTAGGAAGTGTACTGGGTGTGAAGTGATTATATTGTAGAAACCTACAGGAAACATAGTAGAGCATATGTGAGCACTATCCTTCCATCAGTGAAGTATAAGTGCCCCAGAGCAGTTTATGCATGCTAGCAATCGATATCACAATAAACACAAATAGATATACAGAGTAAGATCAGTTTGTCATATGCATGTAAAAGAGATAATATTAAACAAACTAAACAAGAAACCTTTGCACTGACGGACAAGATCAAATGCCTTTTCCAGTTTGTGAAACCCGAAGGTGTCAAGAACCGCGAAAAGGTCTTGGTGTATGTAAGGTTTCAGAAAGCTTGCTTGCTCGAGAAAAACAGATGATTTGGGAGCCATTTTTGCTAAAAAATACAGAGTTTTGCGAAGGAAGAGAGAATTTTGGGAGGCAGAAAATTTGCTAAGTGTTTCGAAAAAAATGTAAGTGTGAGTGATACATGAAACGCCTTATCAAATTATATACATAAAAGAGAAGATAAGTAGAGTAATAAAATATTCAGAAATCCTTCCCTTTTTCAGCTTTCCCGCCTTTCCATGTTCTAGGTTTCCAACCCATAGCCGCCTCTCTTTATCGTGTGATGCACGCGCTATAATCGAACGGTTGTGATATGGCGCGTTGTCTTTGTTGCAGTCAATTTCTCCCTTTTTCTTGATATGGTAGATATTTCCTCGATCACATTTCCCAATTACTGTATGTAATCATCAAAAATAAAAGATTTTGATAGAGATAATTAGTCGCCGTATATAGTTGACCTTTCCCCCTTAACCAAGTAATGGAATAATTAATAAGAAATATTAATTCAATATCCACGTGGCATTAAGTAATCTGGTCAAGGTCAATCTCTTTTATGGTGAGAATTATCGATCTGGTTGATTCCTTTAATAATTCCCAGTTGGAATTTTGATCAATCTGTATTCTCATATACTCAGTGATCTGGTGTTAATTCACTGTTGGAGTTTTCACATAAGCTGGATTTTATCAATCTGGACCATGATGATCTGGTTTTGATTCCCTGTTGGAATATTGAATTTGATCTGGTTTAGATCAATCTGGTCCTATCTTCAAGATTTAGAAGTCTTAGTTTTCCACAAAGCATCTTAAATCTTTCTTCTGGTAAAGCCTTAGTGAGGATGTCTGCTCTCTGAACTTCAGTGTGTATTTTCTCAATCTGTACATGTTTTCTTTCAACATGGTCTCTTATAAAGTGATGTCTCACATCAACATGTTTGCATCTGGTATGCAAAATAGGATTCTGTGTGATTGCTATAGCACTTGAGCTGTCACAGAAAATTGGTATTTCCTTGACATCAATCTCATAGTCTTTAAGTTGTTGTCTGAGCCACAGTATTTGTGCACAACAACTTCCAGCTGCCATATATTCTGCCTCTGTTTTTGATATGGCAACTGATGTCTGTTTCTTTGAGAACCAAGAAATTAGTTTATTTCCTAGAAACTGACATGTACCAGATGTTGACTTTCTGTCCAGTTTGCATCTAGCGTAGTCTGAGTCAGTATATCCAGTTAGCTCAAAATTGTCTTCACATGGATACCATAATCCTATATGGGCTGTTCCCTTAAGATATCTTAGTATTTTCTTAGCTGCTTCCATGTGAGACTCTTTGGGGTTTGCTTGATATCTAGCACATACTCCTACTGCAAAAGTGATGTCAGGTCGACTGGCAGTTAAGTAGAGTAGTGATCCTATGATCCCTCTGTATTGTGTAATGTTAGTTGATTTTCCCTCGGGATCTGGATCAATTTTCCCATTGGTCTGCATTGGGATTTTCACTGGATTACTGTCTTTTAATCCAAACTTGGTCAGCAGATCGTTGATGTATTTTGTCTGATTAATAAAGATACCATCTGGTAGCTGCTTGACCTGCAAACCTAAAAAGAAACTCATTTCTCCCATCATGGACATTTGATACTTATTTTTCATAAGTTCAGCAAATTTGTCACACAGATAGGTAGATTGAGATCCAAAGATAATATCATCTACATAGATCTGGACTAAGAGAATGTTTTCTTTGACTTTGATGATAAACAAAGTCTTGTCAACAGATCCTCTTCGGAATCCAGATTCTAGTAGGAAGTTTGATAAGGTCTCATACCAAGCTCTAGGGGCTTGTTTTAGACCATAGACTGCTTTAGCCAATCTATATACTTTCTGATCTGGATCTGCTTCTTCAAATCCAGGTGGCTGTTCCACATATACTTCTTCTTCAAGAATACCATTGAGGAAGGCACTTTTGACATCCATCTGGTATACCTTGAACCGTTTGTGAGCAACATATGCTAGAAATAGCCTTATAGCTTCTAATCTGGCTACTGGTGCGAATGTTTCATCAAAATCAATGCCTTCTTGTTGATTATAGCCTTTAGCTACCAATCTGGCTTTGTTTCTGACTACTTCACCAATCTCATCTCGTTTGTTTTTGAACACCCATTTTACACCTATTACTCCTTGGTGTTTGGGTCTGTCCACGAGATACCAGACTTCATTTCTTTTGAACTCATTGAGTTCTTCTTGCATTGCTGTTATCCAATCTGCATCTTGGAGTGCTTCATAAGCATCAGATGGTTCCATGCGAGAGAGGTAACAACTCAACAATGCACTTTCTCCATGCATTCTTCTGGTCTTCACACGATCTGATGGGTTCCCAACGATCTGTTCTGGTGGATGATCTTGAATCCATCTCCTTCTCCTGGTCATTTCTTCATCAGATAACTCAGGATCAGGTTGATCTGTTGGTTCCTCAAATTCAGGGTGTGCTGTTGATGTAGCTTGAAATGGATTCTCATCTGGACTTTCTTTTGGATGTTGATCATCATTTTTAATAATTGTTTCATTATTTTCTGTTGACGATCTGTTTTCATCCAGATTGTGTAGTGATATTCCCCCTTGCTGTATGATCTCTTCAGCAACAGGTGAAGTGATAACTTCTTCATCCTCACTCTTTGAATTCCAAATAAGAATATCTTATAGTAATAGTTCATTCATCCTTCTGGTAGTCACCTGATTTTCTGTCTGCTTTTCATCTAGTGATCTGTACTCAACAATAGACTCATCAAAAACAACATGAGGTGTTACTTCCACAATATGAGAATTCTTATTGTAAACTCGATAAGCTTTACTGACATCAGAATATCCTAAGAATATTCCAGGGTCAGTTTTGCTATCAAAAGTTTTCAACTGTGATTTCCCATTATTATGTATGTAACATAAACAACCCAAAGTTCTAAAATAAGAAATCTTAGGCTTTCTGCTGTTCCAAATCTCATATGGTGTTTTTCCATGTCTCATTGTGATGGATGATCTGTTTTGAGTATAACAGGCAGTGTATATAGCTTCTGCCCAGAATTTCTTCGGTAGATTGGTTGAATTAAGCATTGTGCGTGCTGCTTCTTTGAGTGATCTGTTTCTCCTTTCAACAACTCCATTATGTTGGGGATTTCGAGCAGCAGATGTTTGATGAGTGATTCCCATCTTGTTGCAGTATGCTTCAATCTTCTGGTTAAGAAATTCTGTTCCTCGATCTGTTCTGATAGAGGTTATACTCATCTCTTTCTGTTTAGTGATTTTGTGTAGAAAGTCAGGGAGCTTGTCTAGGGTTTCTTTCTTCTTTAGCAGAAAGATGACCCAAGTGAATCTTGAGTAATCATCTATGATTACCAATGTGTACTTTCTCCTATTGATACTTAGTGGTTTGACTGGTCCAAACAGATCAAGGTGTAACAGCTCTAGTATCCTTGATGTTGAGTGAGCTGTTTTGCTCGTAAAGGATGATCTTGTTTGCTTTCCAGCTTGACAAGCATCACATATGTGATCTTTATCATACACTTGATCTGGTAGTCCTTCCACTAACTTTTCCTTGGCAATCCTGTTGATTGATTTGAAATTAAGATGGCTCAATCTCTTATGCCATAACCAGCTTGTTTCTGATACAGTCTTAGTGACTAGGCAGGTCTCGATCTGATTTGTCCACTGGACAATATATAGTCTATCCTGCAGTTTACCGGTAAGGAGTATTTCATCTCCTTCCTTGTTCTTCACCAGACAGTTGTTAGTATCAAAAACAATCTGATTACCATTAGCACAAAACTGACTTACAGAAAACAGATTGTGACTAAGACCCTCAACATATGACACATTAGTGATAGTGGTCTTGCCAACTCTGATGTTTCCATACCCTCTGGTGTATCCTTTTGAATTACATCCAAAAGTGACCTGTGGGCCTTGTTTCTCTATGTAATCTGACAGTAGGTTCTTGTCACATGTCATGTGTTTTGAACAACCACTATCTATAATCCAGATAGTTCCTCTTGCTATCTTACTCTTTCTTGCAGTTCTTTGGTCCTGCAATTAATCACACTTAGCTACCCTTTCAACGTTTGGGTGCTTGATTATTAGCAAACAATCCTTTTTGAATCCAGAACATTCTAGGGTTAGGAACAGCAATATAGCAGGTAATGATGTTTCCCTCATTATCTACTTTAGATACAGAGTGAATTTCAGACGGATGATATCTCTCTATTTCATCCTTCTTCAGTCCTTTCTTAGTATGTACTGTCCTGTTGACAATTTTTGTCCTGTTGACATTTGCTCTTTGAAGGTGTTCTGTTTCTGTGTAGTGAGCTTGTTGTCCCTTTGTTTGATGATACTGTCTGTTCTTTGCATCTTTTATTATCATCTTTTGAGGATAACCTTTCTTGTTCTTCAAGTCCTTCACCTGATCTGGTATTTGCTTTCTTTCTGGTACGAAGTTTACAGTTCCAGAAGATTTTTCTGAGTGACCTGGATATCCTAATCCAGATGTGCCCTTTTGTTGCAGATTGATTAGTAACTTGGCACGCTCATCACTCTTGTAGATCATTTCTTTTCCTTTCTTGATCTTTTCTTCAGCAACATTGTTTCTTGTAACCAGATCCTTAACTTTTGAGTTAAGTGTGTGAATCTCACTGTCTTTGCTCTTGATCTGTTCTTCCAGATCGTTTATTTTAGCAACAAATTGTGTATTCTCTGTGCTTAATATCTGCTCAACTTTCTTCAATCTGTCATTCTCTTCAACAACTTCTTTAAATAGCCTCTTGATACTTGAGTAGCTTTTGAACATCTCATCTATTTCATCCCATGAGTATTCTGCTTGATCTTCACTTTCCTGTTCAAGATCATTATCATTATCTGAGGAATTTGAGTAACAAGAATTTACCTCAAATTCATCTAGCCCGTTGTCCAATCCCACATAGCATTCATTCCAGCTTTCTTCATCGTCAGCAATGAAAGCTTCATCATTTTCTGATGAGCTATCTGAGAAATGACTCGAGCTGCTTGTGTTCTGTTCAGCTATCATTGCTTTGCGCTCATATTTAAGCTTTCGATCTCTTTTAGCTCTTAGTTCTTCCCTTTGACTTCTGGACAGATTAGGACAATCTGTTTTGAAGTGACCTGTTCTGCCACATTCAAAGCAAGTGTAATCTGTAGAGCTAGAGGTCTTTGTTGTTTTAGAAAACTGCTTCTTGGATTCATCCTTGTCATCAGATCGATCATTGTCATACTTCTTGTTGAAGTTTCTCTTGTTATCTTTGTAGAAGCGTCTGTATTTCTTCGATCTGGTTTCCATCTTGTCCATTCTCTTAGCAATCATTGCGAACTCTTTTAAGAGTTTGTCATAGCCTTTCTCTTCATCTGGAGTAGCAGGCTCAGAAGGATCATCTGGTTTGCTCTTCGCTTTGAAGGCGACCTCTTTGTCCTTCTTCGAGCTGCTTTCTGCCTTTATGGACAGATGGTCTGGTCCTCGAATTCTTTGGATGTCACACTCATGACCTTCGAGATGATCAAATAGAGCTTCAGTGGACAGATCATTGAAGTCTGTTCTTAGAGGTTGCATTGCTGCATAGATCTCCCAGCTTGGTGGAAGAGCTCTAAGAACTTTCATGTTCTTCTACCTTTGAGTATATTTGTTCCTTTTGAATGCAGATATCTCAAGGAGAATTCCAGTGAATCTCATCTTCATCTGTTCTATTGTCTCGCCTGGTTTCATTTTGAATTCGTCATATTTGTTGCAGGCTAGAGACAGCTTATTCTCGATCATTACTTCTGATCCTAGGGCTAGGTCTCTTAAGGCTTCCCACATCTCTTTGGCAGTATCCAAATCTTGGATTTTGGCCAGATGTATGTCTTTGACCGTGCTGGAGATGATTCCTTTGGCAAAGTCATCAAGATTTGCTTCTCTCCTATCTTCAGAGGTATATTTTCTGGGATCCTTTAGTACAGATTCTTTGACCGCTCCTATCTCAGTGACACGAGTAGTTTCTTCTGTAATTGCCAATGGCCCTTCCTCAATTACTTTCCACATTAAACAATGATGGGCTTTAAGGCACATCTTGATCCTGAAGCTCCATTCTCTATATCCTTGAATAGAGAATTCTTCGCAAGCCCTGATAACAGATGACTCCATAACAGATAGTATACACGTGAATGAAAAAGGTTTTCCTAGATCTATTCAAGTAGACCACGCAGGTTTTAACCTTGTGAAACAAAACAATGGTCAGTTTGAACCACTGCTCTGCTACCACTTGTTGGTCCCGAAAGAGTAAGGTTTGGTGTATGGGGGGGGATACACCAAATACTAACTTTTCAGTTTTACTTGACAATTTATGAGAGAGTTCAAGCTATTCTATATGAGAAATTGCTCGGCAGTGACTAAACAGATCGATATGCAGATCAATAGCAGATTTAGTCCAAAAAGATTACTCTCTTAGTGAAAACACTTAGTTGATAATAAGAGTGATCTTATTACTTTCTGAGTGTAGAGTGAGTGCGGAATAATGGTGGAAAAAAGATTGCTCTTGTTTAGAAAACCTTAAGTATTAACCAGATTGATTAAG
>JAPKLX010001230.1:0-24224 GCA_026898415.1 Leonotis leonurus | reverse complement strand
TAGAGATAAAGTGAATCTTGTTATAGAACAGATTAGGAGATGACTTAATATGTAAAGGAAATATTCCTATAGAAGTCAATCTCAACTTAGTATAGGATGAAGGTCAAGATTTCACGCCAAAATGAATCGATCTGCTGTAACAGACAGCGACCAGATCGATGACCAGATCGATGCCTACAGCAAGGAACCAGAACGATTGAGTCATCAAATCCACCAGCTGACATCATCCTACACATCATATGCTCTTGCCACGTCAAGATCAAGTCCATCCAACTGGGATTGGAAAGAAGATCTTCGGTTAACACATAGAAGGAAAGAAACCGTTAGCAATCTGCTTTCCATAACTCAAAGATTGAGTCAACCTTTCCTATATGGCAAGAACAGATATGATGGAAAACCATTGATTGGCAATATACCATCTATCTCACGCCAATCAACAACGGCTAGAATTTAAAAAAAAAAATTCAATGCCTATATAGTTGAAGTAAGAGATCTGGAGAGAGTGAGAACACACACGCGAGCTACACTGTTGTTATCCTCTCAAGTAATCAAACTGCAATCCAGACTTAGAGCTTCAACATCTTGTGATTCTATATCACACCAACCACCTCGATTCAAGTCT
The DNA here is from genome assembly GCA_026898415.1 of Leonotis leonurus. Classification (NCBI taxonomy): domain Eukaryota; kingdom Viridiplantae; phylum Streptophyta; class Magnoliopsida; order Lamiales; family Lamiaceae; genus Leonotis; species Leonotis leonurus. Next base: position 23,602 of record JAPKLX010001230.1, on the reverse strand, counting down.
GTCTTGTCGAGAGAAAGGAGATCACCCTGCTAGCTAGTAGTTTTCTAGTGGTAACGTAGAGATAATCTGTTGTAAAGGGACACGACCCTTATTTCGTGCATAAGTATCTCTCTAGTTGTGATTGATACTTGTGACTCGTTCTCCACGAGTATAAAGAAGCAGAGTATCCTAGTAGTGGATAATCTGGTCTAGTTTTGACCAGATCGTGGACGTAGGGATTTCCCGAACCACGTTAAACAACTGTGTGCTTTACATTACTGCATTCTTTATTTTTCAGTTGTTTATTATTCTAACTCTCTGCACTATCATCCATCTGCATCTCAATCAATCTTCTTAACATTCTGGATTATTACTAAGGTTTTCTAAACAAGAGCAATCACTAATCCACCATTATTCCGCACTCACTCAGCACTCAGAAAGTAATAAGATCACTCTTATTATTAACTAAGTGTTTACACTAAGAGAGGAATCTGGTTGGACTAAAATGCTATCGATCTGCGTATCGATCTGTCTAGTCATCTTCGAGCAATTTCTTATACAGAATAGCTTGAACTCTCTCTCAACTTGTCAAGTAAACTGAAAAGTTTGTATTTTTGGTGTATTCCCCCCCCCCCCCTACACCAAACCTTGCTCTTTTGGGACCAACATCTACCACTACCCAGATAGTAGTGTTCCCTTTTGTTGATTTCGGAAAACTTATCACAAAGTCAATGTTGACATGTTCCCACTTCCATTCCGGAATTGGTAATGGTTGCAACAATCCAGATGATCGTTGATGTATAGCTTTGACTTGTTGACATGCTAGACAACGTTCAACGAACATCGCCACATCCTTCTTCATTCCAGCCCACCAAAAATTTCTTTTAAGATCTCTGTACATCTTAGTACTCCCAGGGTGAGCGGTGTACGGAGTATCGTGAGCTTCCCTCATGATTTCATCCCTCAACTTTTGAACAGCTGGTACGCACAACCTACCTTGAAACATCAAAGCATTATCCCTAGTTTCTGCGTATCCTTTTGTATCTTTGGTTCTTGCCTTTAAATGCATTTCTTTTAAAAACTTATCCTCTTGTTGTGCTATCAAAATTCTCTCCCTTAGGTCTGGTTCAGCTATCATAGCTGCAACGAAACCTTTAACTGTTTCTGGTGGATAAACTATTTCCAATTTGAAAGATTCAAATTCCTTGAGTAATTCTTTTTCTTGTGTAAGAAGACATCCCATCTTAGCTTTTGTTTTTTGGCTTAAGGCGTCAGCTACCACATTGGCCTTTCCTGGATGGTAGTTGATCGTACAATCATAATCCTTGACTAGCTCGAGCCATCTCCTTTGTCGCATATTCAAATCCTTTAGTTCAAAGAAGTATTTTAAACTCTTGTGATCAGTAAAGATCTCACATTTAACTCCATAGAGATAGTGTCTCCATATCTTCAAGGCATGGACAACTGCAGCGAGTTCAAGATCATGAGTCGGATAGTTTAACTCATGGGGCTTCAACTGACGAGATGCGTATGCAATTACTCTATGGTTTTGCATTAACACACAACCCAATCCAAGCTTAGATGCATCAGTATAAATGATGAATCCTTCATTTCCTTCTGGTACAGCTAACACCGGGGCCGTAGTCAACTTTGTTTTTAGTTCTTGAAAACTAGCCTCGCAACTTTCCGACCATGTGAACTTAATTCCCTTTTTGAGCAATTGCGTTAATGGCCTTGCAAGCTTTGAGAATCCTTCAATGAATCTCCGGTAATATCCCGCCAAACCGAGAAAACTACGAATCTCATTGGAATTCGTTGGTGTTTTCCAATCCTTGACTACCTCAATCTTGGCTGGATCAACTTTGATTCCTTCCACAGACACTATGTGTTCAAGGAACATAACCTCCTTGAGCCAAAACTTGCACTTGCTGTATTTGGCGTACAATTTTTCCGCTTGCAAGGTATCAAGCACAATGCGTAGGTGTTCTGCATGCTGATCCTCATTTTTAGAATATATGAGGATATCGTCAATGAATACCAAGACAAAGTTATCTAGGTATTGATGAAATATCCGGTTCATCAAGTCCATGAAAACCGCTGGAGCATTTGTTAAGCCAAAAGACATCACAATGAACTCGTAATGTCCATATCTTGTTTGAAAAGCTATTTTTGGAATATCCTCCTTTCTTATCTTGAGTTGGTGATAACCTGAACGCAAGTCAATTTTGGAAAAGAGAGTTGCTCCCTTTAATTGGTCAAAGAGATCATCTATCCTAGGAAGAGGATACCTATTTTTAATGGTAAGCTTGTTTAATTCTCGATAATCAATGCACATTCTCAGTGACCCATCTTTCTTCTTGACAAATAGAACTGGCGCGCCCCATGGTGAAACACTTGGTCGGATAAAACCAAGTTCTATTAATTCTTGTAGCTGCAGTTTGAGCTCTTGCAGTTCCTTTGGCGCCATTCTATAAGGTGCTTTCGACACTGGAGCTGCTCCAGGCTCCATGTCGATGGTGAATTCAATTTTTCTATCTGGAGAAAATCCTGGCAATTCATCGGGAAAGACATCTGGATAGTCCTTTACAATCCATTCATGTGAGAGGTCCTTCTTTTGATATGCATCAGTCATCAGACTGACAAGAATTGCCTGACAATTTCCTTTCCTTAGAAATTTAGCAGCCTTGAATGCTGAAATAATGGGTATCGAATATCCCAATCTTGACCCCTGGTACCTAACGTTTGATCCGTCGTTTTCTTGAAAAGAAACATCTCTTTCCTTGCAACATATAGTCACCTTATTTTTCTCTAACCAATCCATACCCAAAATGACATCGAAATCCTTCATTTCAATGACATGTAACTCTGCTGTCACCTCACATTCGTTGATTTTCAATTTCTGCTTCAGGCACACTTCCCATGCTAAAATTGTTTTACCTGAAGGAATACTAATTTCCAACAGATATTCTACCCTTGAGGTTGTTAATCCCAATCTAGTGCATGTACTTTTTGCAATAAAAGAATGTGAAGCTCCTGTGTCAAATAAGGTAATTACAGGTACATCAACTAGACTGATCATACCTGCTAAATTCCCCAGAGCTCGGGCGGCTTGTTGCTGATTCAAAACATATGCCTTTGCTTGTTGTGGTGCTCAGTGGTTTCCATTATGTGCTGGATTAGGCCTCACCAACTGGTTTGGCCTTTGAGGTCCATTTTGCTGCCTACGTGGGGGAGCCATAGTTCTTTGATTCTCGGTGCAGTCTCTAGCGAAGTGCCCAGGCTTTTTGCAACGAAAACACTCATTGCTACCTTGACGACATTCACCTTGGTGGTTTTTACCACAAGTAGTACAAACAGGTTTGTTATTGTTGTACCCTTGTTTTGGATGTCGTTGCTGCAGTAGTGGCTGTTGTGGCTTCTCCCTTCCCTAATTTCCTTGATTTCGGTTATCCCATTTTCTTTTTCCTTTTCCTCCATCTTGATTTTGAGCATGCAATTGTACTCTTTCTTGTGGTAACATGGATTCAATGTTCAGTGCTCTACTCAGAGATTGAGCATAGGTTAGCATACATTGACTGACAAGCGAAATTTCAATCATTGATCGAAGTCCCCTTCGAAATTTGTCTACCCTGGCTGCATCAGTTTCAACTAGGTAGGGGGCATAGCAGCTTGACACATATTTTTCCATCAATTCCCCCTTGAAGTCCTCCCATGAGTAGGCTTCCCATTGTGGTGCTGTCATAGTTCTCCTTACAGACTCCCACCAGAAGTCCGCCTCTTCTGTCAGTTGAAATATTGCACAATTCAGCTTCTCGTTATCCTCACAACCGATGTATTCAAAAATACGTTCAGTTGCACGAATTCATTTCTCAGCATCCTCAGGAGTGCCCATGCCATCAAATTGAGGTGAATTTTATTTACGAAAACTATCTTCGGCACGCCTAACCACTAAGGGCGGGTCACGGGGTCTCTCTTCCTCGTGGTTACCTCGATTTTTATTTCTAAGAGGCATTCTATTTAAATATATTTTATCAGTAGTAATAAGGTTAGCAATGTACATAATCATGATAACCTACATGTCAATATTCATCATTTTAAAATAAATGAGAATCATCTCATCCATTCCATGGTTGGCGAGCCATCCAGGTAATCACTTTCTAGATGCTCGTCCTATACATGATTTTTTTTTTCATTTCGTTCTCATGATCGTACCATGTCATGAAAATTCAAGCAAGTATGAATTTTCTTCAAACATTATGTTAGTTGCAAACAAGTTGTTTACATAATAATCCATCCCTCAATCAATCAATCATAATGTTACATAGGTTAAACAAAATGTAACCATTCATATAGCCTTGTACTTGACAATGCATGTCAAACTTTATACATGTCATATCATGATTCAAATAGGCACACATGTCCTAAGTGAATAAACATATCATTTCCTTTCCCATGGTATATATCATCATGATTCAATTAGGTACATACGTCCTAAATGAATAAACATATCATTTCATTTTCCATGATTTTCATAGATCAAATAGGTACATATGCTCTAGATGATTTAACATGATCATTTTCATAACATTCTATTCCTTGAATCAAATAGGCATATAAATCCTAATTTGATTGAAGATTCTTCCTTTTCATGAACGTCATATAAGAGCACGTCTTAAATGACAACTTTCACATAGAAACATTTATAGATAAACCTTTTTCCATAAACCTTTTCCTTTCCAAATAAGAGTTTAAACAAAAACAAATGTACCTTTCTTTTCTTTGTTGAGAGGCAGCGTGACGGCGAGTTGAGGGTGTTATTAGAATACCTGTCATTGGTTTTAAAAATGCAATGCAATTCCTAAACATGCCAGACTTAGCATGAACGCACCAGAGCATCGATCGCTCTGATACCACTCTGTCACGCTCCAAATCTCGAGGGACGGCGCACGCGCCAAGGGCGTGACTGGGAGGGGATAAAAGAAGCGGGGACGCAAAGGGGCATTGTGTTCGTGTGCATTATATAAGTGAGAGTTGACCTTGAAAATCGGACAGCATCTCCTCTATAACTTTGACTATGCCATTTTACAACCCAAACAGCTAACCAATGCAAAGACAATGTCTATAATAATGAATCTAAAATGAATCATATGCAATATGGAGATAATACAGCTCGAGTCATGGGAGCGGTAATCCAGAATCCCAAGCGGCCGAATCATCCAAGATGAAATGAATTGGAGATAATACAGCTCGATACATGGGAACGGTAATCCGAAATCCCAAGCGGCCGAATCATCCAATATGAAAGACGGGGTCGGAGATAATACAGCTCATCTCGTAGGAACGATAATCCAGAATCCTCGAGAGGCCGAATCGTCCAATAAGAACCGTCGATCAAAGGCGGAGGTTAGTGAGCCTAGCTCGCCAAAAGGAGTCACTCACCCAGCTTACCGAGTGTGGTCGGCATTCGCTCGAACACTCACCCAGCTTACCAAGTGCGGAGGTTAGTGAGCCTATGCACGTGTATGCATGTAATGGGCAATGATAATATGATAACATGAACCTTTATTAATAATGGCCGATGAGGCCTTCGTGGAATGAGAAAATGATCTTAGACTTTAAACTTATATATTATCACACACATATACGTGAATGATAATTATTTCATAAATATTATAACATACGTGAGCATGGCAGCAGAAATTCTTAAGTATAGAACGGTAAACCGTTCTCGTGATGAATCTATCGTCATCCCAATAACACCATTCCTCAGCCACACACATCATGCTGCTTCTTTAGCCTGTGAAAAATTTTGTAAAACGTGGGGTGAGTACTAGTGCACTCAGTTAGGTTTTTCATAAAACGAAAAACATAGTCTCTGTTCAGTATACTTACCTTAGAAGGTTTTAAAACAAAAATAACTTCTAAGTAAGCAAACCATTTGTGCATAAATGAAACATGACCCAGCATGACGTTAGTCTTATATAGGTTTTGTCCCTGACCTTTTACCACCGACGGATCATAAACATTCATTCAAATAGGACTCGGCGAACCATACACCCTAACATAGCATGAGTCAAAACCCGATGGTGATCAACCCACCGCAGTAGAGACTAAGTAATCACAGTCCTTAAATCGACGTGTTAGGCCGAATAAGAACCCCCGGCGGTCGATAAGAGCATTAAACAGTCCATACCTTCATGAAAACATTTTAACAGAGATCCATGCATTTTTCATTTAGAGAAAAGAGCTTAATAACTCAAAATACGTATATATCCCCAACCTTTCACCGATGATATTCCTCGATTACGGGAAAACCGTAAATCCTTATGAGCTCAAACTTCAGTGCTAGGTACCTGTTAGTCATAAGGAATATGCATAAATATTTTTAAAATATGCAACTTTACCTCGAAGCTTAATCGAGAAGATTCGTAGTCTTTTTTAGATCTATAAAAATTGGACCGATGAAAATTAATGAAACCTCTTTCAGAAAATCCTATATTTTTTTCTCTACATGCACTATAAATTTTATTGAAAAATGATTGACCATGAATATTTTTCCTTTAGAAAAACATGAAATATTGCAATAAATCATGACATGATGATCTTAACCGGGATCCAAATCTAAAATTCAATCCTGTAGAGTAACGGATCTTATGGTCAGAAACTTAAAACCTTAAGGGACCTTAGCCATCTGATAGACCGATAGTCTTGAATGAGACAATGAATGAAGAATAGAACGAGATGAGAAAATATGAAGATAATGATATCGAAATGATGGCGATGGAGACTCGACGGCGGCTGAGCCACCTTTGTCAAGCTCCATGCTACCTTCGACCTTAACCTGGCGTACCTTGACTTCGATCGATTCTCAATTCTTGAACCCGCAGAATCTCGGTACTCGAAAATGGCAAAAAGAAGAAGAAAATAAGAGGAGAAGAAGAGAGATGAGAAGCAGAAGAAGAAAGGAGGGGGGGGGCGAAAATGGTTTCTGGGGAGGAAGTCACGACTCCTCCCCCATTTTATAGAAGAAATTTTTATTTTTTTATTATTTTTATTATATTATATTATATTATATTATATTATTATTATATTATTATTAATGCTTTAACCTTAAAACGTCGTAACTTCTGCACACGACTTCCTTTTCAGGCAAACCTAACGTCAACATCTCCCTTTCTTCATACTCTACACAATGACTATAATATTGATATAGTTTCGATCATGCATGGAAAAACTAATTTTTTTAACGACGTGCTTAAACTTTAAAAATTCGTAGCGGTTACATATGAACTCCTTTTCGGGTAAACCTAGTGCCAAAAATTTTCTTTTGAAAAACTCTACGCAAGGACTATAATATGTATATATTTTCGACTTATGCATGAAAAGTTCATTTTTTTTTAAATAAACCTTTTAAAAAGATTTGCCGGTCTGCCAAATTAACATGGTAGGTCCTAACAGGCTCTAGGTTTTTTCTAAAATTCTTATTTCATCATACCTATGTCCCTTAATAGTTAGAACACTTAAAAGTATAATTAGAAATTAGCGGGATATTACAGATAGTGTAAGATCTGAAATTAGGATAATTATCTGGTCTTCTTCTTCTCTCCAGTTGCTTCTTCATTTTCGCTCTTGTCTCATCCGAGACCATCTGGACACTTTCATAAACTTCCTCTCTGACCCAGATGTAATCTGGGTCTTCAGCGTCGATTTTGTACCCCTTGTTTTCAGCAAGTTGATTTATGAAGTTCAACAGGTAGGTCTTGTCAGGGATTTTTGTGCCAGGAATGTCAGGGCATTCTCTGTACTCTCTATCTGGCGCAGTGATAGTGATCTGGGCCTCTGCGGCTGCTGCTCTGATGGCCTGGACAAGATCTTTGGCTTCATTCATGTCCAGATAGAGATTGAATGCCTCATGTGCTGTAACCTCGCAGTATATTGGTTCTTTGATAAAATAGCGGCACAGAATGAATCCATACTTCAGCCCCTCCCATCCTTCTTTCAGATTGTCTGGTACCTAGCTGGTTTCTCCTTCTTTGGGCTTCTTGGTCTTGATAGGTGCAGAGAAAAACCAGCCAGATCCAGGCTTCTTCTTCTTTTTCTTCAAGGGCTGAGATTGGCTCGATCTGCTAGCAAATGGTTGATTTGGCTGTGCTGGCTGCTCAGGTTGTACCTCTGTCCTTTCTCCAGCAGCAACAGATCGACCCTTTCCTCTTCTAGCTCCTCTACCTCCAGATCCCTTTCCTCCAGCTCCTCCTCTTCTCTTCCCAGATTCTTCCCCCTTTTCGACATCATCAATATAAATGTTGATGAGTGCCTTAAGAGAGGTGATCTCCTCCTTCATCTCTTTCATCTCCTTTTCAGACTCCATCTTGTGGGTGAGCAGAGAAGTGATATTTGTGTTGGATTCATCAATCTGCTTCTCAATTGAAGATTTAGCTGAGGTGAGATCGACAGTGTATTGTTCTTGATCTTCTTTGATCATCCCTATTTCGTCTATGTATGAATCGATCATTGTCTTGGAGGGATATCTCAGATCTCTTAGTTTTCTCTCCACAAATTGTACCCATCATCCTCAAATTTCCTGAGCTGTGACCTTAGCTCAATCTGTGCTGCCCTGGTCACTTCCTCAGTTATTCCATCGGTCTGCTCCTTGACTATGGCATGTACCATGTCCTTTTCTTTCTTAGCAAACTCTGTAACAATCCTGTACATCTCTTGGATTTTAATGTTCATTGTTGACAGAGTTTGATCAATCTGCTCCTTCCTCTGCTCAGCAGCAGACCTATCATCATCCATTTTCTTGCTTAGCTCCTCCAGCTTCATCTTGCACACTCTCCTCAGGTCTGAGTCCACCTGGTCGACATGTGACTTTAGACTATTGTTGAATTCGGTGAGAATTCTGGTGGCCTGGTCTTGGACTGTGGTAAGGGTGCCATACATGAATTTGTCTACCTTGAGAGAGATTAAGTCCTTGACCTGTTCATTGGATAGAGATTGATGCTGATTCATCAATATCTCTTCCAAGTTTGTTGTCTATACAAATTCTTCCATTGTGGCTGCTACAGAGGGGGTATAGATGTTATCTGTTAATTTGCCTCCCACCCTCTGTCCAGCAGGTTGATCTTCCTCTCTAGCATAATCAACCACCTCAATCCGGATGGGTCCTTTGCCTTTTTGGGTTGGTTCCCCCTCAGCTTGTGCAGTCTTCTCAGCTGTTTCTGCAGCTGGCATTCTCTGATCAGCAGCATCAGCCTGTTGCTAAGCTGGTTCTAGTTCTGTTGCACCCTGTTGGTGAGCTTCATCTTCTTCTTCATCCACTACACTATTGTAAAAATGTAGCAGTCCTGCCTTTTCATAGATTGATTTCAGATCAATCTGTAATTTCTTAGCTTCGTGCTGAACAATGGCCAGAATGCTCTGTAGATATGTCTCCCTTAGATCTGGAATTGAAGGGACTTCAAATATGTTCAGGAGGGTGACCTCTTCTGCTTTCAGCTCAGCTATTGATCTTGTTTTTAGCAGAGCGTCAAGGACATAAAATTCTTTGTCTTTGATAAGGAGCAGCAGCTTCAGTCTTTTAGCTGCTCCATAGCTCTCTGGTGTAAGCTGAATGCCAGGAAATGATTTGAGAACGGCATGATCTGCTTCTGCCTCCAGCAGATAAACCACGGTTTCTGCCTTCTTCTTCTCCTCATCTTCATTAGAGGATTCTGCTTCTTCCTCATCCTCATCAATCTGCTCTAGCTGCTCAGCAGATGATGGACTAGCTGTGCGAGCAGGTGAGAAGTCCTTTTCCTAACTGGGATGGAAGGAAGAGATTGGAGCCACTTCCTCTGGTGGACCTCCAATCAGAATATCATCTTCTTCCTCAACCTCCTGAGGGATAGGTGTATCCGAGATTACTATTTCTTGAATCTGGACCTCTTCCACTGATTCAGCGAGCTTGTGTAATCTTCTCCTTTTTGGCTTGGGCTGTTGTGCTGCAGTTGAAGCATCAGTGTCCACTGAGCTTGATCTTCTTGTGACTCTTTTCGAAGGAGTTCTCTCCACTGGCTTCTCCTTGGTGGCTCTTGATTTAACAGATTTTTCTGCAGTGGCAGATGGGGGAATCCAGATTGGATTTGAACTCCCCATCTCCATCAGTGCATTGGCATGCACTGGATCTGTCACTTTTGCTATCATGTTTGCTGTAATTCCCATGGACATCTCTATCTGGTGTTGGTCCTTGGGGAATCTCAATCTGTCGTTAAACTCTACTGTTTGATCGCAGTTGTGCTGTTTGAAGAATTTCTCCAGCATGAAACTGATCTTTGTAGAATGCCGCAGGCTGCTTCTTCTCACTTCGATGCTTGGACTTGCTCCTTTTACAAATGTAATCATTTTGGCCTCCTTTGCCAACAAATCAAAGAGAACCCTGCTCCAGTTTACTGGCAGATTTAGTACTACAGCAGCAAGGATCTTGAACTTCTTTGGAGTTACTTGGTCGTATGAACCGTTGTGGTTCATGAAAATTCTCTGAACAAATTCAAACACGATTTTGAATTCAGGCGCAAGCAGTCCCCGATTGAAAATCTTATTCGTATAGTTGATTGGCACCACCATCACTATATCTATTGCCTCTTGCAACTATTCGTCTATGATGTCTCCAAGACTGAGACCTTCATCTTTTAGTTGATAGACCTCATCTATGATATTCAGCACGTTGTACGTTGTGTTGCTTGTAGTATTTCCCTTGCTTACACGAACGGTGGCCTCGTTCCCACCCTTTTCTCCTTGTCATGTGAGAAAGAAGGTTGCCACTTCCTTCGGCAAAAATTTGAGAGGGTGTGTAGTGATAATGTTATGAAATCCTACAAGAACGTTGAAAAAAATAGGTGAACACCGTTCTGCCATCAATGAAATATGAGTGTTCAATAGCAAATAACAGCAGTTACAGAACATCCAAAACAGCAAACAAAAGTGAATGTTAATATGCCCTGTGAATAAACAGCAAACAAAGTGATCTAGCAAATAACAGCAGTTACTAGAGAATATTAAGTTCTACAGATCAAAAATCTTGTTCACAGATGCATGCTAATGGATAACACTTGTTTTTCAAGATAAGGCAGTTCACATAAAACAGTTAAAAGGTGCTTCATAACATTTAAAACATGAATAACGGTTTAAAAGAAAACTCATAAAAGAGAAACCTTTGCATCGTTTAACAAGGGCGAAAGCCTTGTCTAGTTTATGGAAGCCGTAGTTGTCAAGAACGGCATATTGGTCTTGATGAATATATTGGTTCAAAAATTTGACTTGATCGATAAACAGAGTTGATTTGGGAGCCATTGATAAAAAATAGATTTGAAAAAAAGGTTGAGAGAGTTATAAGAGAGTCGAAAAAATATGCTAAGTGTTCGTCGAAGAAGAAGAAGAAGAGTGTAGGTGATAGTCAAACAGCCTTAACATATATATATAGATAAATAATAAACGGTGTAGATTTAAAAGAGAGAAAATTTAATGGATGAGATTTATTCTTCCCTTTTTAGTTTTCCCGCTTTTCTGAGTTATAGACTTATGGTCTATTACCGCCTCTACTCTGTGTCTGATACACGCGCTTTGATCATAGGGTTGCAATGCGGCGCGTGTCAGTTTTAGCCGTCGATTTTCTTCCTTTTTCTTGATTTAGTAAAAATCTTCACGATCATAGTTCCCAAACACTGTACTAATCATCAACAAATAAAAGATTTGGTATATTATGTCAGAATTTAGACATATAGGCTATGATTAAAATTGATATAATCGCCGTATTTAGATTTATTTTGCTGACATTCCCCCTTGACTAAGTAACGCGAATATTAAAAATTAATTTCCACGTGGCTACTAGTCATCTGCTCCAGATTGATCTGTTGTTGATTCCCTGTTGGAACTCAATTGATCTGTTCTTCATCAATCTGTATTTTGATGATTTGGTACTAATTCCCTGTTGGAATTTTACTTGATCTGTAACCTATCAATCTGTACTATGTCAATCTGGTCCTCTCTTCCAGATTTAACAGTCCTAATTTGCCACAAAGCATCTTGAATCTTTCTTCTGGTAATGCTTTAGTAAGAATGTCTGCTCTCTGTATTTCAGTGTGTATCTTCTCGATCTGTACATGTTTTCTTTCAACATGATCCCTTCTAAAGTGATGTCTCACATCTACATGTTTGCATCTGGTATGCAAGACATGATTCTGTGTGATTGCTATAGCACTTGAGCTATCATAGAAAATGGGTATCTCATTGACATCGATCTCATAGTCCTTGAGTTGTTGCTTTAACCAGAGTATTTGAGCACAACAACTCCCAGCTGCCATATATTCAGCTTCTGTGGTTGATGTGGCAACAGTTGTCTGCTTCTATGAGAACCAAGAGATCAGTTTATTTCCTAAAAACTGACATGTACCAGATGTTGATTTTCTGTCCAACTTGCATCCGGCATAATCTGAGTCTGTATATCCAGTAAGCTCAAAGTTGTCTTCACAAGGATACCATAATCCAATGTGAGCTGTTCCTTTAAGATATCTCAATATCTTCTTGGCTGCTTCCATGTGAGACTCTTTGGGGTTTGCTTGATATATTGTACATACTCCTACTGCAAATGTAATGTCAGGTCGACTGACAGTTAGATAGAGTAGTGATCCTATGATCCCTCTGTATTGAGTAATATTTGCTGGTTTTGCCTCTAGGTCAGGATGAATTTTCCCGTTGGTCTGCATTGGAATCTTAACAAATTTACTGTCTTTGACTCCAAACTTAGTCTGCAGATCTTGAATATACTTTGCTTGATTAATAAAGATGCCATCTGGTAACTGCTTGACCTGCAAACCTAGAAAGAAATTCATCTCGCCCATCATGGACATTTGATACTTATTTTTCATAAGTTCAGCAAATTTATCACATAAATAAGTAGATTGGGATCTAAATATGATATCATCTACATAGATCTGTACTAAAAGGATATTCTATTTGACTTTGATGATGAACAAAGTCTTGTCAACCGATCCTCTTCTGAATCCAGATTCTAGTAGAAATGTTGATAATGTCTCATACCAAGCTCTAGGAACTTGTTTTAGACCGTAGACTGCTTTTGTCAATCTGTATACTTTCTGATTTGGATCTGCTTCTTCGAATCCAGGTGGCTGTTCCACATATACTTCTTCTTCAAAGATACCATTTAGAAAGGCACTTTTGACATCCATCTGGTATACCTTGAACCTTTTGTGTGCAGCATATGCTAAGAACAACCTTATTGCTTCTAGTCTGGCTACGGGTGCAAATGTTTCATCAAAATCAATGCCTTCTTGTTGATTATAGCCTTTAGCTACTAATCTGGCTTTGTTTCTGACTACTTCACCATTCTCATCTCGTTTATTTTTGAACACCCATTTTACACCTATTACTACTTGGTGTTTGGGTCTGTCCACGAGATAACAGACCTCATTTCTTTTGAACTCATTAAGTTCTTCTTGCATTGCTGTTATCCAATCTGCATCTTGTAATGCTTCATGAGCATCAGATGGTTCAATGCGAGATAGATAGCAGTTCAACAAGGTACTTTCTCCATGCATTCTTCTGGTCTTCATACGATCTGATGGGTTCCCAACAATCTGTTCTGGTGGATTATCTTGTATCCATCTTCTTCTCCTGGTCATCTCTTCATCAGATATCTCAGGATCAGGTTGATCTGTTGGTTCCTCAAATTCAGGGTGTGATGTTGATGAAGCTTGGAATGGATTCTCATCTGCTCCTACTTCTGGATTAAAATTTTCAGGTTGATCATCATCTGCAATGACTGTTTCATTGCTTTCAGTTGGTGATCTATTTTCATCCAGTTCATGTTCAATTATTCTCCCTTCCTGTATGATTTCTTCAGCAATAGGTGGAGTATTGATCTCTTCATCATCACTTTTTGAGTTCCAGATTAGAATATCTTCTAATAGCAACTCATTCATCTTTCTTATAGTCATCTGGTGGCCTGTACTCAATGAAAGACTCATAAAAAACAATATGAGGTGTTACCTCCACAATATGAGAGTTCTTATTGTAGACTCGATATGCTTTACTGACATCAGAATATCCTAAAATTATTCCAGGATCAGTTTTGCTATCAAAAGTCTTCAATTAAGATTTCCCATTATTATGTATGTAACACAAACAATCGAAAGTGCGAAAGTAAGAGATCTTAGGCTTTCTATTGTTCCAGATCTCATATGGTGTCTTTCCATGTCTGCGTGTAATTGATGATCTGTTCTGAGTATAGCAGGTTGTGTAAATAGCTTCTGCCCAGAATTTCTCGGGTAGATTGGTAGCATTTAGCATAGTACGGGCTGCTTCTTTTAGTGATCTGTTTTGCCTTTCAACAACTCCATTCTGTTGAGGTGTTCTAGCAGCTGAAGTTTGATGAGTGATCCCCATCTTATTGCTGTATTCTTCAATCTTTTGGTTGAAAAATTCTTTTCCTCGATCTGTTCTGATAGTAGCTATATTCACCTCCTTCTGTTTGGTGATCTTGTGTAGAAAATCGGGCAATTTGGCTAGTGTCTCTTTCTTCTTTAATAGAAAGATGACCTAAGTGAACCTTGAATAGTCATCTATGATTACTAAGGTGTATTTCCTTCCATTTACACTTAGTGGTTTACTAGTCCAAACAGATCCAGATGCAAAAGCTCCAGTATTCTTGATGTTGAGTGAGCTGTTTTGCTTGTAAAGGATGATCTGGTCTGCTTTCCAGCTTGACAAGCATTACATATATGATCTTTATCATATACTTGATCTGGTAGACCTTCCACCAATTTCTCTTTTGCAATCTTGTTGATTGACTTGAAATTTAGATGACTCAATCTCTTGTGCCATAACCAGCTTGTTTCTGATACAGTTTTAGTAACTAAGCAGGCCTCGATCTAGTTTTTCCACTGGACAATATATAACCTGTCCTGCAATTTTCCGATAAGGAGTATCTCATCTCCTTCCTTGTTCTTCACAAAGCAAATGTTAGTATCAAAGATGATCTGATTACCATTTGCACAGAATTGACTAACCGAAAACAGATTGTGGCTAAGACCCTCAACATATGATACATTTGAGATGGTAGTCTTGCCAACCTTTACATTTCCATACCCTCTGGTGTATCCTTTTGAGTTATATCCAAAGGTGACCTGTGGTCCTGGCTTTTCAACGTAATCTGATAGTAAGTTCTTGTTACATGTCATGTGCTTCGAATATCCACTATCAATTATCCAGATTGTTCCTCTTTCTATCTTGTTTCTTCTTGCAGTCTTCTGGTCCTGCATTTAGTTAAACTTAGCTACCCTTCAACGTTTGGGTGCTTGGTTATTAGCAAGTAATAATGTTTCCATTATTATCAACTCTAGATAGGGAATGAAATTTAGATGGATGGTATCTTTCTATTCCATCATTCTTCAATCTCTTCTTAATAGGTAATGTCCTGTTGACATTCTTTGTCCTGTTGACATTCTTTTTATGTACATAATCTGTTTATGTATAATGAGCTGGTTGACCCTTTGTTTGGTAGTATTGTCTGTATCCTGTTTCTTTTATCATCATCTTCTGTGGATGACCTTTCTTGTTCTTCAGATCTATTACTTGATCTGGTATTTGCTTTCTCTCAGGTACAAATCTTGTAGTTCCCGAAGGCTTTTCTGAGTGACCTGGATATCCTAATCCATATGTGCCTTTTTGTTGCAGATTAACTAGCAATTTAGCACGTTCATCACTTCTGTAGATCATTTTGGACTAGTGGGTAAGGGATTGAGTATCTCTTACCTTCTGGGCCAAAAGGGTATGCTGGGTGGGGCTTTGGCAGCACGTGACGAGTAAAAAGGGGGTTGCCTTAGTGATATGTAAACATGGCGGTCGAACTGATGCCTTGCCCTATCCAGGTGACAGATCGTAGTGAATTGCGGAGGGGGAATACCACAGTTTACATCTACCTTTAACCACGACATCCGCAGGCAGCAAGGACCTTTGCGTTGATCAAGGCGTACCAAGTTGAACCCCAAGCCAAGTATCTTTTTGCTTTTTACTTTTCGTTTATTTTATTTCAGGTCTTGGTTACTTTCCTGCCCGAGGCTGGCCCCCCCTTATAAAAATATATAAATCGTGACAGAGAGAGAGAGTACACCAACTCCCTGTGGGATTGACCCTGTACTTGCCACTATGCGGAACCTAGTAAAGAGTATAGGTATTATAAATTTATCTTGACATGAGTGATAACGATTGGGCTCCATCAGGTTGACGTCGTTGCTAGGAATGATAATGCTTTTCAAGTATTTAATCAACCTCCCAGCGCCGTCAAATTGACCCCAAAGCTCACACCCGTCAGGCATGCAAGCTTTTCTCATCAAAAACAAAGGGAATATCTTAGGAAAGCAAGTGACACAAAGGTTGGTTTATTTTAGATGAACTTGTCTGTCCTCTTGGTCAAGACCCAGCAGACCTGGTTGAGAACTTTAGATGACTCAGGTACATTTTTTTTCAAATAGCTCAGAGCCAAAAATGTCTACCAAGACATATTTATATCCCTTGCTACCCATTTTTGAGCCTTTAATGTTCTTTTCACCTCACGCGCATATATATAAACCATAAAAGATAAGTCTACCTCTGGTCGGATAAATCTAGGGAGAGATGAAAGCATAAGGAGCAAGGAGAAGGACGAGAAACACCCCTGAGATTAGTTGTCTTGGCTTCCAACCTGGTAGCCCAAAAAAAAATCCAATAAATAAATATATACCCCCAATAAATAAGTGTGCTAAGGCCCGGGAGAAGTTAAGTGTGCTCTACAAGTCAAGGAATTGCCCAAGACTCCAGTTCATACCGACCTTAGTCCAGTTCCAAATACTTCATACCTTATGCCTCAAGCCATATTACAACCCTTAAAAGACCTAAAGATAGACACCTTGACCAAGATAAGAGGGTGGAGACATTGAGAAGGCAGGCAGTCTTCTGAGTGTAAACACTGAACCCTAAACACAGAGTGCTGAGTGGGTGAGGAAGTTTCTCCTATGTTCACTTGACTGCTATCTTGGTCTACTTGAGGATAATTGCTCAATTTATGTTCACACTCTCTACTTGCCTTGATTGTTTGAGATTTATGTCTTATGACTTGTTGGCATTTGAGTCTTTTATTTCTTTTCTTTTTGGGCAAGTTGTATTTACACGCTTGAGGATAATCGTGATTAAAGTGTGTGAGTTAGACGAGCCCGATTCTCGTCTAAGTGTAGACCGAGTCTTCTTTTTCTTTGTTTTTGTGTCCTTGTGTCTGGGAGGACACACTTTTGTGAGGCAGGTAGTTGGGACCATTCTTGGGCAAGTCAGGCCAAATTTCGTGAAAGAGGCAAATTCCAAGCGTTGTAACACCTTGATCAAGGAACATCTGTGCTTAAGACAATGTACCGCGCAGGATCTGGACATGACACTTCAAAGCTGGAAGGCAAGGATTCTTGAGCAACACCTTGGGCAAGGCGTTTGGAGACTCTTTGTGCCCAAGATAGAGTACCTGGTGAACGAGGAGCTGAAAAAGAAAGATTTGACAAGATCTTTGGAGGAGCGGATGCATATTCTAACCGCGGAGTGCAAACAAGGAAATATATATTTCCTTTATCCTACCAGAGCTACAAATGGAAAGAATGAAGGCGGTCAACTGCTGGAGATACAAGGGATTAATTCAACAAGGAAAGAAGATCTTCCATACAAACCCTAGCTGCCACCAAGACGAGTTGAATCCTGACCAAGACGATGCACAAGGCATGACCTTGAGCAAGAAGGCGAGGAGAATGTTCATCAGAATACTTTATGCTACCTGGAAAAGTTTGGAGCAGAAGAAAGGAAAGTTCGGATCTTTGTCCTTGGGTATTTCATCCTTCATCCTAACGCTACACGTGTCGATTCTATTTAATCCTTCTTATATGCGCCCACATTAAATCATCTGACCCGTATGAGGGGCTCACGAAAACGCAAGATCCATAGGTTTAATAAATCAAATGAATAATTAATTCTTAAAGTAAATAGGTGAATATAATGTGGAAATATAAATTATACCTTCTCCTTATGCTTAATCCTCCGCTTGTGGAGAAGCGATTTGAATCGCTAGCAAACGATCCGCAATCCACACCGTTGGAATCTCCTTTTTGAATCTCCACCAAAACCTACCCTATGAACTTCTATCCTACTCCCGGTCTATCTACTAGAATAATCGTGTGGGCGAATCTATCTAGTAGTTTAGAGAAAAAAAAGATCGAAAATTGAAGAGTAGAATACTCTTAATTTTCGAAAATAGAGAGAGTAAAATCCTCTCTATGGGGCGTCGGTTTTTCAAGGTAAGAGAGAGAAAGTGGCTTCTTCTTATTCTCTATTTATAGACATAATGGGCTAAGATAGGGCTTCTAAGGAGATTGAATTAAATCCAAAATAATAGAACCATAATCCCCTCTTTATCTCTTGCAGTTACAAAAATAATTCAAATTCAAATTTGAATTATATTTAAAATTCATATGGGCTTGGACAAATCCATAATTAGATTAAATTAATTTTCATGTCTTCTTTTGGGCCCAATTGAATTTAATTAATTGGTTGGCCCAACCTTTAAACTTAAATTAATTAATTTAAATTAAATTGTCCTCCAATTACTTACTCCATGTAAATTCTACAAAGAGCAGTTCTATTATAAATATTTATCGACTCCACTATAGGAGAAATATTGAATTCATCTTGATTCATTTGAATTACGGATGTAACCCTTTTGTCATATTTTATTTCTCGCGTTTAAGATTTTCTAAATCCATTAATTAATCGAGTTTGCTGACAACTCACAATTAATTAATATATTTTTCCGTGAGTGATCCGGTTCATACTTTTAATATTTTACATATGGAATAAATCTCAACCGGCCGGATTTTTTATGCAATAAACCTTTCTGAACGCCTCACGTGAATTTAATCAACCCGTGTCACCGAGACGCGATTCTGCAGTTAGAACACAGGCAAATAGAATCCATAAAATGGTTTTCATTCTGTACATGCCAGATCATGAATTAGTAACTGCATCCTCGAAAAGCACGGACGAGCCACATGCAGGGAAACTTGCACGTGTGGTTCTGGCCGGGTCGTGCGAGAAAGAAGGAGCTAGGCGGCTTCTTTCTTCAAAGAAAAGAAAGGGTGCATTGCCTCTTGTTCACTCGCATGACAATCGAGTACTTTTGTCTAGGCCAATCAATACTGCTCAAGATATCGTTTATTTAGAGTTACGAAAACCTCGCAAGTGTAGATGAATCAAAGCAGATAATCAACCGCTTATACTAATGTCATCGTCACAGATTAAAAAATAAATTAATTTCTGAGACCTCGTTCTAAGTATCAACACATTAGAACTTATATCACTATGAAACCTCTCAATATGTATACGTAAAGCATGTGTATCCGCTTATACATACTGATATCATTCTGCCGGTTAAGGTCACTCGCATCGAAATGATATCGCAGCCTTTACTGACTAGACTGTCCAAGTCTGTTTAGACTGAGACTTTATATTACAAAGGAGCCGACTGTGTTACCTTCCGTGATCATCGATCCACCACACAGTCTACAATTGTAATAAATGGACTTGTTTGCAATTCAATATATATAACAATAATAAATAACAAACAATGATATAAACATTTATTCTCATTAAAGTGCAATTGAAAACAAGTTTGATACATCGTCCAAGCATAAAAGATGCTTTGAGGTATACAAACCCTGACAATCTCCCATATATACTCAAACATGCTTTAGAGTATACAATCTCTATCGCATGATATCATAAATCACCCACTTATACCTAAAGCAGGTCAATTACACGTTTCACCCCAATCCCTCTAAGTGCCTCTCCAACGTTTTACCGTTCAGACTCTTTAAAAGATTAGTCAAGTTGTAATCGGACGCTATCTTGGACACTACTGCTTCGCCCCTTCTCACTATATCTGAAATGATATGGTACTTCCTCACAATGCGTTTGCTTGCCTTGTGGATCTGTGGTTCCCTTGAGTTTGCCATTGCACCTGAGTTATCACATTGAACCGTGATACTCAAACACATACTCGGAAGCACATCTAGATCCATCAAGAAGCTCCTGAGCCAAACCGCTTCCTTTGAGGCCTCTGTCACGACCACATATTTGGTTTCCATGGTGGAGTCCGTGAGGCATTTCTGCTTCACACTCCTCTATGTCACACTCCGCCTCTCAAAGTAAACACATAACTGGAGGTCAATTTCCTCGAATCTCGGTTCGTCTGAAAATCAGAATCTGTTTAACCCAAAGGATAAAGGTGTCTGATTAGTTGACCAAACAACACTCCCTAGTCCGTTTAAGGTACTTGAGTATGTCTTTTACTGTCATCCATTAATCCTTTCTTGGGTTAGAATGATATCTTGCTCCATGCCTACGGCAAAGTAGATATCCGACCTAGTACAAATCATAGCATACATGAGACTACCTACTGCAGAAGCATAAGGTACTGTCTCATCTCCTCTTTCTCTTAGGACACATGTCCTGAGGAAGTACGATTCCATGTCTAAAAAGTAAGAAACTCTTCTTGGAATCCTACATGATAAAGCGTTAAGTATAGTCTCAATATTGGACTCTTGAGATAGGCACAACATTCTCTTTCTTTGGTCACGAATGATCCTAATCCCTAGAATGTATCCTGCTTCTCCCATATCCATCATATCGAATTGATTGGACATATATGCTCTAACATCCAACAACATCTTATTGACACTTTCGATCAAGAGAATGTCATCTACGTATAGCATCAAGAAAACAATCGTCTTGCCCTCACACTTCTTGTACACACATCTTTCGTCAAAGCACTGATCAAATTCTTAGGACTTGATAACCTGATCGAAACAAAAGTTTCATGACTGTGAGACTTGCTTAAGCCCATAGATGGACTTCTTAAGCTTTCACACCATGTGTTCCTTTCCATGAACTTCATAGCCCTCAGGTAGTTGCATATGGATATTTTCTTCAAGACTTCCGTTTTGGAAAGTTTTCTTGACATCCATTTGCCATACTTCCCAATCCCTATGTGCTTCTACTGACAAGAGTATAAGAATAGACTTGAGCATAACTACTGGTGAGAAGGTCTCATCATAATCGATACCTTCCTTTTGAGTAGCCCTTAGCTACTAGTCTAGCCTTGAAGACAACGACGTTACCGTCAGTTCCTCATCTCTGCTTGAAGATCCATTTACTCACACAGGCCTTGCAGCCTTCAGGTAGATCAACTAGCTCGTATACTTCCTTGTCTACCATAGATTGCAGTTCACACTACATCACCTCCTGCCAGAGGTGTCAGTCCTTGTCTTGGACCGCTTCATCAAATTTCCAAGGGCCCGATTCATCTAGGCTTGGAACTGAGTCAGATGCCTCTCCCACTCCAATGAATCGAACGGGTTAGCGAACAACCCTCCCAATTAAAATAAATCTTAAGTTTGTGCATTTATTGACTAAATTTAAAGGTCATGGAAAAAAATAAAATTTGTTATAAGTATTTGAATTTTGAGGTAAATAAATTATTTTAAAATAAATATTAAACTATAAAGTAATCAATAAATGCTAATTGAAAAATGAAAATATTTAAACTTTTATTAATATATTATTATTTCTCTGTATGACACGTCAGATCGATCGTGAATATCTTAAATTGTACTTGATGTAGATAAAAGAGCGATTCTAATAAATATTATGACTATTTTATTGTTTATTCAAAGTTCCAACAAATAATATTGGGCATAATATTTATATTATAAAATATAAATTGTAAAAATAATTTAAATTATTTTAATATTTATTTAATATATAAATAATAAATAATTAAATTTTAATAATAGTTTTACATTTTCACTCTAACTTAACACATAAATATTTAGTAAGAGAATTTATGAATAATATTGCATCAAGTAAAACCGCGATTCATATTGCATCAATTCCAACCTGTGATAGTTGACATTAAGATTAATATATTTATGAATTACATTGGAATTAACTCCTTCAATACTATAAATAGTAACACAAGACGTAACAAGTTGAGATGATTTCTGGGCAGAGTAACAGCTATCAGATTGTCGATAATTTCTCTCTTGTGTAGAATTTGAAATTCTAACCATTGAGCTTGATTGGTTGAAGTAAATGTGATTTCGCCAATCAAGGATAGCGAATCTCTAATTTATCTCTTCTTGCCTTTGATAGAATCTTCTAAGTATGGTAAGCAGATCGTTTTGACAGATACTACTTTCCATTTCTTAGTCTTGATTGATTCTCTTCCTTCTATGGTACGAAAGACGTAGTTTAGACTTTGAGATTCATAGACGCTTAGTCGATATCATCTGGTTTCAGTATATGAGTGTTGATCTGGTACTACTTCTGTCTGGTTGAAACTTTCTGGTTTCAACTTTCTGGTTGAGTTGATCTGGTGCAACTTTCGGGTAGAGTTGATCTAGTTCAACTTTCTCGTATAGTTGATCTGGTTCAACTTTCTGGTAGAGTTGATCTGGTTCAACTTTCTAGTAGAGTTGATCTGGTTCAACTTTCTCGTATAGTTGATCTGGTTCAACTTTCTGTCTGGTTGAAACTTTCTGGTCCTTCTGACTGGCTAAAACAGAATGATTTTATAGGATGAAATAAGATAAGACATATTAACAAGCAGAGCAAAATCCATTCTCCTACCAGATACACTTTATATGTTAGTGTTCTGTTACATATGGAGAGCAGATCGAGGTAACACAGAACATGAATAAACCTAAGTGTGTTTTCGAGGGAACATCATCAAAACTTAATTTATTTATGGGGTTCCCAACACTTGCTCTTCAGCTATCATTGCTTTCCTTTGCTCTTTAAGCTTTTTATATCTCTTAGATCGAAGCTCTTCTCTTTCTGCCTTTGATATGTCAGGACATTCCGTTTTGAAGTGTCCTTTCCTACCACACTTGAAACATGAAAATTCAGAGAGGTCAGCTTTAACATATGAGGTTGATTTTACCTCACTTTTCCATTCAGGTCGATCAACAGATCGTTCTTTACCTTTGAAGTTCCTGTTGTTGTTCTCGTTGTAGAGTCTTTTATATCTATTAGCTCTCACTTCCATCTTTTGAAATCTCTTGGCCATGAGAGAATATTCATCGAAATAATTTTTCATAGGATAATTCTCATCATCTGAGTTGGACGATTCTTTGACGACAACAACTAGTGTAGGTTTTAGATTTTCCTTGGTCTTTTCCTTCGTATTTACTTTGAATGCTGCATCTTTATCCTTATTTCCTGCAGCAGATGTCTTAATAGAAGTCCGGTTAGAAGATCCATGAATACGATTAATTTTGTATTTGTTGGGAACCCCATAAACTATTCTGAGTTTTGATGATACTCTTACAAAACACACTTAGTATTATACATGTTCTGTACTTTTTTCCTTTGGTTTCAGCAAACCAGATAGTCGAAGATCGTTCAACCAGAAAGATAGAAATTGTCTTTGTCAGAATCTCAAAACCAGCAAGTCTCACAGACAGAAGGCTAAACCAGAGAATCTCAAAACCAGCAAGTCTCAAAG
>JAPKLX010002674.1:0-12326 GCA_026898415.1 Leonotis leonurus | reverse complement strand
GGCTTTCTTGTAATAAAACTATGAAAATATTCTTGAAATAATAGTTATGTAAAGGGAATTATTGACACCAACATGAAAAGGGGCTTCTAAAACAAAGAAGTTGATGGAAAATTGATATCAATTTCAATTAAGGCTGTGAATTCTAAAAGGAGATTTGATTATACTGATAAAAATATATACCAAATCCAATTAAGGTCATGGTTTCTTCCAGGAGATATGACTATACTATCAAATTCAGCCAAAATTTTCCCTTCTTTATGTCATTCATGCTTAAAGTGAAATAGAAAAGGAATCCAAGAAAATTGACATTCTATATTGAGAAAATTTTGAATTATTCAATTATTGTTAAAATGTAAATTTCTTTGTGTTTTCCTATAAATAAAGCTACGTGGATTTAAATCAGCATTAGCTTGGTAAGCCCATTTTTCTAAAGTTCCAACCCCATTTCTTTTTTTCTAAGTCATCTCACTACAAAGCTTCTACTCCTAATCCAATATAGAGAGTTACCATATCTTTTAGTCATATCCCTTCCCAAGAATACTTTCTCTATCAGAATGGCTGGAATGCTAACATGAACAACATCTTTATCACTTCACTCATCGCTCACAAAACTAACAAGAAGTGAGAATCCAATGAGATACCGGATGAAGCATTGGCAAGTGCACTTCTTGAGGTTAACTTCGTCGCTGCAGTTTCACTTAAGTGGTCTTCCATAATCAATCGTAGAGACATGTTGGTTCAGAGATATTTTACTTTCCATTGGTTAAGTAACCATGATGAAACTCAATGACATCCAAAAGACTACGTCGTAACGGCCGAGGACGAGGCATGGACGCGGATCTTTGAGGTATAATTTTATATCATATTTCGCATTATTTGAGTTTATATTTTGTTGTTAGTCTTTCGTATAAGCTAAGATTTACTAGCGTTTATTTAATAAATTAGGAAATGCCATTTGCCAAAGCTTACTTTCACAAAGGGGAGCTGGAGTTTCATAGACTCCGAAGCTTGTTTGCTGAGCATGTCATTAAACAGGAGCTTGACAATAGTATTATCAACATAAGCTCTTCAAATGACGGTCCTAATGAAGCAACACATGGTGCTGCTATGGAAATTGATGACGAAGAAGTGACCTCTCCGCCGGTGTCCAATAATCTAAGGCGTCGCTTGTTTGATGAAGCGTCAACCAACAATCTTGGCACTACGCCTGTCGTGTCAAAATTTTTCAAGGTCAACAAGTTTTCGATTGAAGATGCATTCCCTCCAAGATATAGGAAGAGTTCTTCAAAGTCATCCAACAAGGAGGGCGCCAGCTCGTGTGCTTCGTCGAGCCCCAATCCAATATGGAAGAAATTTCTAAAGTAACCCATGCACACTTTTGAGAGGGTGTGGTCATTTTCTCTATAGAACTAACCTCATATTATGTTCAGTTTAAATGCCTAGAAGGAGTGTGTTATTGCTTTTGAGTGTTATCATATTAGAAGTTGTGATTTTATTGCTTTATCATGAATATTATGTTGTTATGTGTGTTATCTTATTAGTAGGTATGGTTTAAATTAACATTATCAACTTTATTTTGGTACTTGTTTCCATTTGCATTTCTTGTATAATTGTAAAAGTTAATGTCATAAACTAATTAACACTAAACACAAACCATAAATATCATTAGAGGCATTGACATAAAGAATTTGGTAGGAGCATAATGTCATCAAAACATTCATTGCAAAAATAGGAAATTGAATAAACTGCACAAATTCATTGTAGTTAATTCCATCACTTTTTGTTACTTCACATTAGCTAAAACAAAAAAGGATACATGGGTGACATTAACCACTAGCTACATGAAAGCAAAATATTTCACAAAGTCAAAAGAGACTTCAAAAGATGGATTCAGTGCCATACCAATATAGATAGCATAACCATAATTACATGTCCAAAAAATACTGACAAGATGAGCCCGTTCCAACTGCGGGACAGAGTTAACCGAGAATATAGCATAACCATAGCGTGTCTTTGCTTCAGCAGGCAGGCCCATGAACATTTCCAAGCGCTCAACTTTCTCTATTAGATGTGCACAAACATCCAATCTTTCGTCAAGAGACAGGCCCGGGATGACACCAAGTAGTTCGAATGCATCCTTTCTCGCTTTGCTTAAGTCGAACTAGTATCCTATACGACTTGCGAGGAAATCAAGTCTGGCATTTGTAGAACGACCCATTTCTTCAAGCACGTCGCACAACCTTGAGTTGTCACCTCTCTCCTTGCACTTCCTCGATTTTGACTTTGGGGAGTCATATTTTTTGTTGTGCTGTGACACACTTTCAGAGACACCTTCACTTAAGTACAAGCTCTCCAAATTAGGATGATAATCGCCACCATTTTGGTCATCACCTACAATTCCCTCGTGCAAGAAATTATTGAATGCATCTTGGATACCTACAACATTATCTCCATTGGCTCTATCCTTACCAAATACCTCTTGCCACTGATCATAAAGTGGCCATGATTTGTTTCGCATTGTTCGGGCATTGCTATCAAGCTGCAAGACACATAAATTTAATGAAATTGTAAATTTAATTAAACATAACCCATTAAAATGTTTTTGAGTTGTAGTATCTTATTAATCTGATCCCATTGGTCATTAGTGCATTTTATCATATAATTCCCATTCAAATTCCAACCGATGCCACTCCGACTCAAGATTTGAGTAAGGGAATAGTAATTCTTCTTCCAAGTGGAGAGCTTCGAGTTGATATGTGGCATGCCTTTTATATCAGTATCGGGAAAATCTTTCTTCATCTCTTTCTTGAGCTTATTTAGATACCAGGCTTTGAAGCCATTATCAGATTTCCAACCATGAGCAAAGAGCTCTCTCATTGATGCCATCAAAATTTCCTCCTCCTTCATAGTCCATACATCCCAGATTTTTTGCCCGTACATCCCAAGTCACTACTTCATGTAGTGAAAATGATTCAATCAATAGAACTATATTCTGATTCAATCAATAGAACTATATTCGATAGATTGAACATAAAAAAGGATTGTTGTAATTTATGTTTTTCTACTATGCATATATAAAAAATCGTCTGAAAGTGGAAAAGGTGGAGAAACCAACCTTCAACTGCAGTACTCATCATGATATGTTGCAATTTTTTTATGAAGTATGTTGTAGTACCTAGCAAGGAGATAACCAACACATAATTATATAAAGTCAGCAACTTATATAAATATTGTTCATGCATTTAAAACACAAATAGATAGTGGTTCCACTGTTTCCTCAATTTTCAAAAAACATAGAGCTCTCATTTAAGAAATAGAAGTGGCTATGAACAATTATCACATTTGATTCTATATTTCACATTTTTTGAATTTAAAATACAAGTAAAAGTAGCTCTGAACATAGATCTCATCCTCTATGAAATAGAGCTCTGAATATTTTTCGAACATTTCATATTTTTCAATCTACAAACATAGAGATTACACATTTCACATTTCATTTTTTTATTTGAATAATTTTAGAATTTTAAATCAAGCATGAAGCAACTTTCAGTGGTTTGAGCTTCATTCGAGAATAGACGAGGATGAGAAACAATGAGTCAATCACCAATTAGCACATATTATTTTCCATCTCTTGTCTCGATTGAGTTGGAGAGTGAGTTATGAACAAGATATGATTTGAATTATTACTTGGGTCGCTTCAAATATCTTCAATTTCTCTAAGAAAAACCTTCCATATTCATCTTCATGTTCTTCACTAGCCTTGTTGTTTCCACCAATTTGTGAAGTGTCAAGAACCTAGGGCAAACTGCAAGAAGTAGTAAAATATGAGGTGAGAAAAGTCCGTAAAAAGTTAAGTTTAGGGGTAAAAGAGTACTTTTAAAAAGTAATATGAATTCTATAAAGGGTACCAAACAAGTAGGTTATTTTAGTCTTCCATTTTATCTTACATACCAAACACCCAACTTGTTTTGTTCTTCATTTTAATCTTAATTTTAGTCTTAATTTTAAACTAACTTGACTCATCCCAACTCCCCTACCAAACATGCCCTTAGGCTGAAGAGTTATTCATAATTTCCGTTGTTGCTAAGTTATACTTGTGGCTGTTAAACTCCAAAGGTTACGAAATTGTACTTTTTTATAAAATATCTGAAGTATTGGAATTCAAAGCTCAAATTGGCAGGCTTCTACATTTATTCAAATGATAATGATACGAATCTTTAAAACTATCAGCTCGGATTAGTGTTCTAAAAATCGGCCTAGGGCACTGTTGATTCGATTAATGCTAGGCGGTTTTGGCTAGGCGGACTGGGCGTACTAGGTGGGCTGGGCGGTCTAGTCTGGCGGGCTAGGCGGACGGAACTAGTAAAACAAAAATAAAGCTAAAATAGGCAAACAACCTAAGTGCCCAACATAGATATGACCCCAAAAATAATTTTTGACCCATTAACATATCATATAGCACACAAAATCAACCCAATATCATTATTTGTTATGCTCCATAGTTTAAAGCCTCATCTTTTATTAAGAAAAGACAAAGAAAATCAAAACTTGTACACGATTATATTACAAATATATTGAACTTATTATGGATCATTTAATCTAAATTCTAATGTATGTATTTCATTTTAAATTTATGAATATTATATTTTACTTATCATATTATGTGTTTTTAACTTTTTATTATAAATTAGAAAATGAAATTACTACTAATGTGTGTTTATATAATTTGTATTATATAATATGATGTAAAATATAACAAATTAAGCATTAAAATTTGATCCACCTAAGCCCCGCCTAGGCTCCCACTTAGCCGCCTAGGCGCTAGTCCCCCCTCCACCGGCCGACTAGCGCCTAGCGACTTTTAGAACATTGGCTCGGATAATCAAGTTCCCACCAGAAAGAAATTGGTGCATAAGATCGTCATTGGATTGAGAATCAATTCACAACAAAATAGATAAAAAGTGTATGAATGCTCCAAAGGATTGAAGTTCATACCTTAGATGTAGAATCACAATATAGTAATGTAACTTATGTTCGATGTCTGACACGTCAAATCTCCTACAAAGCAAGCCCAAAGAAATGGTTGAGGTTCTACGAGGAGAGACTCCGACGCTCAAGTCGGCTCAAAGTAAATTGAGTAAAATCATAGAAGATAACAACCTTGCTGACAATAGTACCATCAACAAATTATCTTCAATAAGGGAGAGCCACGTCATTGTGGCTCAAAGGTTGTTAGAGAATATCCACGTGACAATTGGTTAGTCTGGACTTGTGTGTTCTGACATGGTCAAACATGCAAACACACATTTTATATGTCTGGCAGACTCAATCTCAAACCCATAAAAGGACAACTTAGCTCCCTCTGGACAGAGCCAAGTATATCAGAGGTCATTAGCCATTATTTTCTTAAACGAATCTGCTTAGCAGACCCGTTAGAGGTTGCTCAAATGTCAGAGCCAACAAACATTCTGCTTATTATACAAGTAGAGCTGATATTATTACACATCAGCTTCTTCCCCCATAGTCTCATAAGAAGTCTGCTATTCCTCTGAGGTTAAAATACTATATTTATTATTTTTATTTCCATTCGAGAAAGGTTTGTCGTTTTTTTGCCTATTTTTTGAATGTTCAAAGGTATTTTCGTAATTTTATTTGCCTGTTGGCTCGGGTATAGAGACCGCATTTAATGCTTGTCCTGTCAAATGTCATTGCTTTCATACTTTTACTATTACTACACTGTAGCGTGTCCTTTCATATTACGCGCCTCAAGATAATCAACCGTCACTTTGACCTGCCCATCGAATGAGAAAAAACAACTCATATGAGCCCTACACGTGTCAGCTCCGCCTTTTCTAATTCCTCAATGCCTCCATCTATAAATATGAGTCGTTCACCATACTTAGAACTTTCACATTTTCTCCTTCCATATACTATTCATAGGCTTCCTTCTCCCTTTTGCTGCAACATTCCTTTGCCTCCCTCCGGCTCTTCTTTTCCGGTTAAACTTTTGCCTGTAATTTCCTAGTTGCCTCTCCTTTTAGACCAGGTACCCCGTTCATCATTCTACACTTTTTTAAATCATGCCTGCTCAAGATTTGGTATACTCTCACCGATCCAGTGCCAAAGATAGCACTCTTCGTTCTCTTCGTAAGTTATTAGGAAATACTCTCGGGTACGAGATTCGTTTGTCGCATTTCAGCGAACGTCTTTGCGACGTCGAATATCACTCTCTGGTTTATGGAGGAAACAATTTGAAGTAGGTCTGCGTCTTCTCGCTCGTGATTATTTTTGAGACTTAATTAGCCGCTTTTACATTCCCTTAAATCAACTCAATCTCATATCCATACGCAAAGCCATTTTTTTTTCATATCTTTCTCTCTCTCTTCGGGTTTGTAAAAAACATTGAGATTTATTTCAACCTCCACCAAGTAAATAAATATTCTCCTTTTTTGTTCTTTTCCACCCATTTCTCATAGTAAGATATACGGGAAATATCAGAGCCTTGACAAAGCCTGGTAAAATGAATATTATATTCACTCTGCCAGTATACAGAGATTGGGGCTTTCCCATCTTTCCCTTTATCCCATACCTTAGGTCTGTTAAATTCACATTCGAAGGGTCTGGCCTTCCCTTTGCCATAGCTTCGCGCCTTAGGTCTAGTTACAGCTTTTACTAAAGATGCTTTTGTCCTTTCATTCTTCGACCTTCATCCAGGACATCCTTGGAATCCCAATATGGGTATAAGCGTGCCTCATCATTATTCATGTGCTATTATTGTTATTTATATACTCATTATTCTTCCTCTGTTAGAGATATGACGTTTGTGAATAGATTAACATAGATCCCCCAGGAGAGAGGAGAGAGCTGCGAAAGCTATTGTCGATCGAGCCGAGAGGAAAGCCCGCGCCATCGCGTCTAGAGAGTGTAGGTCTGGTGGCCTCTCCCACTGCTTCCCTCAGTGCCCAGACCCCACATGCCTCTACTACTCAAACCCCACCAACCTTTACTACTGACGGGTTTACCTCGGGAGCTTTCTCTGCCCATGGGTCTTTAACCGGCCTAGTTACTTACCTTTCCATGTGCTTTATTGCTTTCTTGCACGTATTATTACTGACTCTTATTTGTTTGCATTTTCCCATGCACCGTTTCTGCCAGCTTGGTGGCAGACCTGGCTGTTGTGACTGCTTGTCTAGTATTATCGGGGGCCCCTTTGACAGGCCTGCGGTTTTAGACTAATAGCCCGATACCCCCAATCTTCAGCTCGAGACTAATGGGACTAAGGAGCTCAAACTAACTCCCCAAAAGGTCGGCAAAAGCCATATTTATCACTAAAGGGCGAAGCCTAGAGCACAAGGGAATTTATGAATTGAACCCGATCTAACCTAGTAGTAAGCGATCTGCCAAAAGCAACCAAAATATTCCTTCGTCTTTTGAACAAAAACAAGCAAGAGGCGGAATACCAAAGAAGACACTCAAAGGAAATGTCACTACAAGGTTAGTAGAGGCGATTACCCACCGAAAAAGGTCCCCTAAGAGGAAAAACGTCCAATCCGGCTCTACTGCCCCGCCGACCAAAAGGTAAAGGGCGCATTGCCAATGTTACTAAGGTATTGGGTCTGCCCTAACCCAGCGCCGCCTCCACCTTTGGCCGTGGACCTATCGTTGAGTTCACAGGGTCTTGCCTCTAGATCTGTGGATCTGAGGGGGCTCTTCTTGTAAACGGGCTGCTCCGCAACGAGGATTGGCTACAGGCGATGCCGCTTACCATTGTTGCTCTCGATCAGAGGGCAGCACAATTTGAAATGCAGGTGCATTTTCTTCCTTATCTCTATCCTCCTCAACATCTTTATTTTATTTATTATTGACTTGGTCCCCTATATCTTACCCTGCAGGCGCGAGTCTACCGCGCGGCCCTCAGCAGAAGGCCCCAACTTTTTGACGTCTCTCGCAAAGAGCTAATGTCTAACTGGGAGGAAAAGGATATCCTCTGGGCCCAGATCCAAAGTTGTGAGGCTCTGTAGGCAGATATGGCGCACCTTTGTGCCGAGTTTGAGGCTTTGGAGAACAAAAGAGATTTACTCCTTCTAGACAAGCAAAATGCTGAAGAGGCCACAGAGCGTAAGAGGCTAAATTCTAAGGAGCTCCAGAAGGGGGTGTGCGCCATATTACAGAGGAGTTCCAGACCAAACTGGACCATCAGAAGGCCTCCCATCTCACCAAGCTCACTAAAGTCACTTTTGATGCCTATAAAAAAAGAATGTGAGATGGGGAAGACGCAGGCCGATCGGAAGGCCCGTTGGAGTGGTGAGCGAGATGACTCTGAGCTCTGCCATTCTCATGTGCTAGTGGTTCCTCCTGTTCAACGTCTCTTCCAGTGTCTGACTCAAGATCTGCCAAAGGCATTTTTACATTCACATTAGTTCCGTGACAAAATTGCGGAGTCTCTAGAGAGCTTCGGATATGGAGATGATAAAGGAGACATGTGAGCAGCTCTGGCATCCTAAGCGATGGACATAGGTCGACACTGCTATGGCCGTGGGGCGCCTCTTGGCCGATGTGCGCACATTGGAGATCGATCATGGCCATGGGGAGGGTTACCCCTGGTTCATGGAGACTTTGAAATGTGGGGATTGGGAATTTCTCAAGGCCGACCCCTCTGCTGAAGACTCTAACCCCAAGTGGTGCTCTGTCCCTTTCCCCGTGCTTCCTTATGTTCAGAGAAAAGCTTAAAGGCTCACTCATCTGCTAGAGGAGGTAAGCATCAATCTTGTTACCATTATTTTTTTTTTCTCCTTGTACTTGTTTTGTATTGTTACTTTACTTCCTCCTTCACATGTTGAGGGTAAGGAACTTCCTCTGCAGTGCGGCCTTTTTAGTTTAGTACAGTCAGGTGAAACCTCTCTGCAGTACCTGCCCCTTGTGATGTGTCGATGTGGTACTTATGGAGAGAAGATGACCTCTCTGAGGCAAATAATTTTTTTTCTTTCCGTAGGCACCTGCAAAGACGGAATAACATTCCTAGCTTACCCTACTCTTTAGCGGTATTGAACTTCCATAGCTACTGGTCAGCCGACAACATCAGTAACTTGTAGCTCTATCCTTGGCTGCAGGATCGGAAGAAAGTAGCCCAACTTAGTACATGACTGACAAAGTGACACCCTTTCATGCTTTTACCTTGAGGAAGAAAGAAGGAAGAACCAAAGCCTAACTTTCGAGATTGTCTCCGAAAGAAATGGTCCATTTATTGATGGGCGAACGACGGGGATTGAACCCGCGCGTGGTGAATTCACAATCCACTGCCTTCTTTACAGTTCTAGAACTGTTCTTCAGACCCTTTTACTAAATATCCTTCTTCCTCTTAGGGTCCATCCAGAGGAGTATAGACGTGCCCCTCCGCATCTGTGGCCGTGGTGGTTCTGCCGAAAGAACTAATGCAAGATAAAGCGGTAGAGGTGGAGGAGGTGAGGCAGAGGCAGAGGCGTTGGGAGCCAATGGAGGCCCAACAATTGGCGGCCCCACTGAAGTGGATGTAGAGCATATGCTACAGAGGCCGATATCTAAGTCGACCAACCTACTGAGCCACTGAGCCAACCTCCATATCTCGAGAACCAGAGCAACGATCCCTCCATTTATAAGTAGCTGAATTCTGACCAGCCTTCATGACATTTTATGTTTACTCTATGTCGTATGTGGTTCGGCTTCGTTTGCAATCATTTGACTCATTATTTCTTAAAAAACAATGTTTAACCTTGTAAAAATTTCATAAGTTTTTGTAATTCGGATCACGCTTCCTAATTTTATTTGACTCTTATGCATTTACACCTTTAATTACTTTGAAGTCCCCTTCATATTGTTTTATGTGAATTTTTCTTGTCTTTGTTCGCATTCTATCATTAAGAGATGCACACATATATACAAATGAGCCATCTTGATTGTTTAAATAAAAAAAATTATGCTTTATTAATAGAATCTCAAATATGGACATAAACTCGTCCTGCAAGAGCTTTAAAACAATGCCATTGTTTAAAAATAAATATTCCTCATGTTCGCTATGTTTCAGGGTCTGGGCAATTCCTTTCCTTCATTGTCTATTAAACAATAAGCACCTCCTCTCATAACCTGTTTGACAATATATGGCCCTTCCCAATCGGGTTCTAGCTTTTTAGTACGATTCAAATCATCTGCTCTGCACAAGACCAGATCTCCTTGGTTGAATTTTCTTCCTTGCACCTTTTTGTTCTAGATCCTTTGGATATGCTTCTTATAGACCGAGCTCCCTCTTATCTTTCTTAGATCAAATTCAGGACTTCACGTAGCCTTCCTTCATTCTCGAGCTCGTTATAGTTTATAATTCGTGGTGAATCCATTCTTATTTCCGCTAGAATGACAACGGCAGACCCATACACCAGATTAAACGAGGCTTCACCAGTTGAAGTCTTAGGACTAGTTTTGTATGAACAGAGGACATAGTCAATTTCCTCGACCCATTTTCCCTTCGCACCCTTCAATCCCACCTTTATCCCGTCAAGAAAGGTACGGTTTGTCACTTCTACCTACCCGTTAGCTTGCGGGTGAGCTATTGAGATGAATCTCTACTTAATTTTCATATCTTTACACAAATTTTGGATTAGAGTGCCTATGAATTGGGTTATATTTTCAGAGATACGAATTCTGGAAACACCGAACCTAAAACAGATATTTTAGAGGAACCTACAAATTGTCTTCTCGTCTATCTTGGCAACTGCCCCTGCTTCCGCCCATTTAGTGAAATAGTCTACATCAACTATGAGGAAGTCTCTGCCGCTAGAGGTTACAATAACTTCCATGTAATGTCTATTACCCATTTGCCAAATGGAGATGGAGAGAACATGATCTCCAATTCCTCTGCAGGCACATGTATAAGGCGGGCGTGCCTCTGGCAACTTACGCATCTTCTTACCCTTTCCTTAGCGTCTTTCTGAATCGTAGGCTAGAAAAATCCTGCTCGGAGAACCTTTCAGATCAGGTTCCTTGTAGCTAGTTTGGCTTCCAGCACATCCCTCGTGGATTTCCCTCAAGATATATTCTCCCTCTTACTCAGAAACGCATCTGGGCAAAGGGTGCGTGAAATAATTTTTATAAAGGTAATAGCTTGCTAGACATAATCATGCCAGAGCCGCTTTTCCCGGAATCTCTGACTCCTTAGACCTCTGACCCGTGTGCAAGTAGTGTACTATAGGCTTTCGACAGTCTATATTATTCTCCAGGGGATAGACCTCCAGATCCTATGTTCTCTCTTCCACACAGAGCAAAGTGATCTCTCCTTGACAGAAGTGATCAGTAGAGCTGTAAATCCTTGCCAAACGGTCAGTCTCTGTGTTTTCCTCCCATGGAATTTGCCTTATTTAGAACTTTGAAAGTCTCTTTTTAGGCTTTATATTTGGTTTTCAAACCACACCATCTTTCTTCCTTTCTTTTGTAAGTTCCCAACAACTGTTGCGCTACCAACTGGGAGTCTGAATAAGCTATGACCTCCCTTGCTTATAGCTCCTTTAATATTCTCATGGCTCTGACCAGAGCTTCGTACTCAACTTCATTATTCGTGTTCTTGAAGTTTAACTTTACTGAAAAGCATAGGTGCTCCTTTCCTAGGGTGATTATGAAAATTCCTACCCCTGCTCCTTCCTTACCCACCGAACCATCCACGTAGACCTCTCAAATCTCTTATACCTTAGATCTCGTGGTTTCCTATATGAAATCTGCTAAGGCATGCACCTTAATGGCAGTCCTTGTCTCGAATTCCTCGCCATACTCACTCAGCTCCACCGCCCACTTTACCATTCTTCCTGAAAGGTGTGGTCTGCCCAGGATTTGTTTGAATGTGACGTTAGTTTTGACGATGACATCATGCGATAGAAAGTATGATCTTAACCTTCTCGCAGCCACCATAATTACTAATGCATCCTTTTCTATTTCTGAGTATCTCAGCTATGGACCTTGTATCATCTTGCTGACGTAATAGATTGGTCTATAGTGTTCCTCATTCTCTCTTACCAATATTACGCTCACCGAGGCCTCCCTTACAGTGAAGTACAAGAATATTTCCTTTAGTTCTTGAAAGGTCCTCTGGTAGTCCTCTGAACATTCAAACATGGTTCCCTTTCAAAGAAGTCTAAAGAAAGGTAAGCTACGCTCGACAGATTTAGATATAAATTTGCTGAAAGCTGCTATTCTCCCGCTTGGTATTTAGATTTCCCTTATGGTTCGCGGTGGTTCCATGTCCAAAACGGCTTGCAACTTTTGAAAGTGTATCAACCACTCTAAGTAAATGTTGCGGAAGCTAAATA